>BLKR01004955.1:0-93240 GCA_011170035.1 Teleogryllus occipitalis
AAACCACTCATTTATTTGAGGAAACCATAGATTCATTACCACTAGGTGTTAGTCGAACCTCATTATACCATTAACAATGAATTACACTTCTATTAACAGATGTTATACTTCAAATCATTTCTGTCAGGTGCTTCCCAGGACATGTGAACCATTAAATCAAGGAAAAAAATATTGTCTAATAATTTTACCACCTTGGTAGATGCACACACACGCACATGCACACACACATGCATACAATTATATTAAGATTATATATTGATGGTCTGCTCACCTACTACACTCAACATCAGAGCACCACCTTTCTGACCAGATGATTTAGATCTGTTGATTGCAAGAGCATAATCACGAAGAACTTGATCCACTTGTGAAGATTTCTTTGGTTCTCGAAATATCTATGAAAAACAACACAATATATTAAAGCTCTTTGAGATTTAGTTTTAACATCTTTAAAAATTATACAATTTTTACCTTTTTTTTTAATTGCAACTTCTCAAGAGTACCAGATTTCTGCATAAAAGAAAAGACTTGTTGCTCATAATCATATGATGGGAAAAAACACACAATGCCTCCAGGAACAATATTGCACACATTGGATAGAATTCTTTCAACTTCCAGGATCTACAAAGTTGATTTCAGATGTAAAATTTGTCAGTTCATCAACATATTCATGAGAAGAGAAAATGCAAGAAATTATTGTAAATGCTTAATGTTAATAAATAAGTGGTAATGTGAATACGGATACCACTTTGTGAAGAACATTACAGTGAAGTGTATGCTTGATATTACAAAGTGTGGATACCACTTTGTGAAGTACATGAAACCTCTATATAACGTTCCTCCATATGTTTTCCTCTGTTATGTCAACTTTCTTTGGACCTGACCAAAAACCCACATACACCTCTTTATAGTGTTTTCCTTTATTCATTGTTCAGAATTCATGGTCCCTTAAGAAACATTATATAGAGATTTCATTGTATATAGTATAATTTTTATGATTTATAAGGCTGATTTATGACTGTAATAGCCTGAGCTACATATTCTGAAAACGATAATTCAACAAATGTGGAAGAGCTAGGAAACAGGAAGGGAAGTCTACAAATTGGGCTTGCAGACAATAAGCGGTACTTCTTGTTCTTCAAATTTATCTTTACTGAAATTCAAACATACTGAATACACAAAATTTACGATATGTCTAACCAGGGTTTAATTTATAAAATTTTAGGTCTCGGAATGCACCCCAAATTAATTATTAATTTAACAGAAATAGTGATATATTTTTAATGTAATTTAATAATGATTATGGAGGTTCCATCGCACTCTGCCAGAAATTAAGCCCTGTATATAACAGATTAAGCACAATATGAGGAGAGAATACTTTAAATTGTGATTTGCTATCACATTATTTCCATGGTTACTTGTTACTCTTTTCATACCAGAACATGAGTAGTTGCAAACTTATAAAGAATTATGCATCGATTTTATTGTTGGCACAGATCTCAATGTATGTGATCAAAGTGCACTGTCAATGTTTCTGGAAAACATTAAGAAAATAGTTTCACTAATAAACTTCGAACTGTAACACATTTCAGATCCATGGAGGAGTGATATAAAAAATTAACAGAAACGAAAGGAAAAGAATGAATAATATGTCTTCTACCAACACATTAAAAAATTGCAGTTCATGAAAGTACCATCACCATCATTTTAACTTTACTAATTAGGATCAGAGGCTTATCTAGGTATTCAGGTACCCATGGCAAGCAAAGAATTTGCACCCCTGACAGAATTCTTCAAATTAAGGTAGTTATTATGTGTTTAGTAGGTATACTCCAAATAGTGCCTCTTGTCAGGAGCGCCCATCACACATGCCATGACTTCCATACTGATTAGGATTCAATTTCAAAAACCAAATTCACAAATGAACATGATATGATTTACAACCTGCAGATTAATAGTTCATAAAGCAGGAGTTTAAAATTGTTTCATGTTGAATATCATTAGTTAACTGAACATTGTGAGGAACACTAACCATTGATATTAAGTAATAAAAAAAATGGGAAAGCATACCATGTCTGGCAAACTGCGAGATTCATAACTAAAGTTCAATTCTCTGCCAGTAGGACCTTTTGCCAAAGCAATAGGCAAAATATTTTCAGGAGGGACAATGTGATCACAAGAAAATTGTACCAGGCGCTCGGAACTGCCCCCTGCAGCTTGAAACAGCTGGTCTCTGAACTCAGATAATGGTTGCATAGTTCCACCAGCTACAATTACGGCCCTAAAAAAAAAAAAAAAAAAAAAAAAAAAAGTAATAACATAGATGAAAATAAACATCTAAATTTGGTAACACATGTCATTATGTATATCACAGAGAAAATAATAACTTATTTTCTCTGTGGATATATAAGCAAAGAGGAAAGATACTCTTCGCTCTATTGTTATATAAACAGCAGACGGTACATCACAAACCTTGTCTCTTTGCTTTCAAATAATTAAACAAAAAAGAAGAATTAAATCACTTGAGATGTGATTGTTCTTTAATTTAATTTGAGTTGAGTATTTGGATAATTTACACATATGTTTGCAGTCTTGATTTAAACTTTGTTTATTGTTAAAACATTATGGTATTAGCTCCAAACCAGTGAGCTTCTGAGAGAAGACCTTATATTTTTGTTCTATTATGTGAATTAGACAAATTGTATAGTAAAGCAAATAAGTAATATTCAATTCCCTCAGACACCTCAAGTTACAAAACTGAACACTGTCAGCAATCATCTGCGGGTGGCTTCTGAGGGGCAGGAACTCTTTGAGCGCAAGTCCAAAAATGCATTTTTCTCAGTTCTCTGTGTGTATGATCATTAATTCCCATATGCTGAACCAGTATGTTTCAAATGCATCTTTGAGCTCTTGAGGACTCATAATATGAATGGCCAACTTGAGATGCATGCACAAAATGTGATACTTTGCATCTTGCATGTACTTATTCTTTGAAAGTAGGAACTGTAAACACAACTGAATCCGGTTTCCTATTTCCAACCAAAATGCTTTCAGCTCAATTCATAACTAGAATCTGTATTTAGGGATTTTATTTCTCTTTCTATTCCTTCTTCTCTCCCATCTGACACCCACAGTTTATAATTCCCGGACAAAAAGATCAACTTTCATTGAGATATACACTGGTGTTCCAATAAACATGTCTCTTGAACTGTCATATAATAAACCTGTCCCTAATCAAATTATGCCTTTTTTTCTTCCCTAAGAGAAGGCAGAATTTATAACCATCCCAATTTTTCAATTCCAGTCATGATTATATAAAGGCACAAAAGGTTTTCAAGATCTACAGCACTCTTATACGAATTTGACACGTTATGCAAAAGGTGGCTCCCCTGATCAATACTGTTACTGCCATTACACAGTGCTTAGGTCTAAAATGCCTGTTAGGAACCATCTTATATACAAAAACTATGTGCTTGTTCAAGTGGTGACTCGTTGCCTTGCCTTTAGGATGTGCAATGTCTTTCTTCTCCTCTCTACCATATCTCTCTCCATCTCCACTCCCTTCCTTTCTCTCTTGCTACCAGGTCTTTAGTTTAACTCGCAACCCCTGTCTGGGATCCACTCCTCTTGTTTTGGCAATTTAGCAACACATGAAATACCTGCAGCATCCCTTTCACTTTTAGTGGCTCTTTGATGCATTTGGTCCTCTGATTTTGGACTGGGAGGATATGACTAACTTTAGTTGGAAGAGCTAAGCACTTATTCTATTCCTGTTACTTTTCAAAGAGTTGTTGTAGACACTAAACTGAAAAGAGTAAACACCATCTCTTGGAAATGGTAGTCACTTTGAGCATTTACTCAAAGGTCAGTTTATTCTCGTTTCAGGAAATAATATTATATTAAGATTTTCTTATTTGTTTAATATGCTGATTCCATAACAATAATAATTACTATAATAATAATAATACATTAGTTATAAATAATGAAGAGCTTGGCGGTAATATTTCACTAGACATCTTTTTTATTTCTCTCTGAGCTCATTTTGATTAAATAATTATTGTTTCATTGCTGTTAATTAATCAGTCATAGTTCCCTCCTAATATCTTCAGTATTACAGTTTTGTTTCTTAAACATACTGAACACAATTGCTAAAAGAGGCATTTTGTTTGCCCGCTCATATCTCTGCCCACCCCACCCACCCTGTGCAGTGCAAAAAGATTATGGCGTGTGAGACACATACCTGCCTGCCTACACTCTTGAGTGATGAAAAAACAGAAACAAGGAAGTTGCTGCAGTTTATGATCTCAAGCTCACCTCGTCCTCCTCTGCTGCCTTGATGTGTCAGCCATGGTTGTCTTGAAAGGAGGCAAAAACATGCAGTCACCAAATTATATTGTCTAGGCTATTCAGGACGAGCCGTGTCTGTCATGGTGGCTGACGTTTCGGCCAACATGTTGTGGCCTTCTACAGAGCTTACAGCTCAGCAGTATGCTCTGAGGAAGGCCACATGTTGGCCAAAACATCAGCCACAATGACAAAGACACAGCTTGTCCTCGATAGCCTAGACAATACAAACTCTGTCTGCAGAAGCCTATGCAATCAATCACCAAATTGCCAAAACAAGAACTAGTGCTCCCAGACATGGGATGCAAGTTAAACCAAAGATCCAGTACCTTACATAGAACATGTTAATATTGCTTCTCAAAATTAAGTTCAGGGCAGGCATTGGTTAATTTGTAGTTTTTCAAGAGTCAGTAAAGAAGAATTTTGCTGTTCAAGGTTTTCAATGCTACACATTGTTATCTTTTCACAAAAATACTTGTCAGAAACAGAAAACTCCAACTGCTATATTTCAAAAAGCTTTAAAATAAATACAAATTTTCAAAATACATTCTGGGTATTAAACACTCTGAATGGGACCTATAATTACAAATCCATTGAAATTGCAAGGAAACGAACCTACAATGGCAAGTTAATAGAAGAATTTAGGGAGTGTGAACAAAAGAATATTTTAAAGAGTTATGCACTTGTGCACCAGCTAAGAACTGCCACTTTGGAAGGGAAGAGAGGGCATTTAAGTGGACAAAGATTGAACTTTTTCTTCATCAAATGCCTTCATTGTCTGTTAAATATGTGTTAGCCAATGTTGTATCTTTGAGATGTCAATGCAGAGATGGCCACAGTGCCTACACACTACCATATGGATTACTGTCCAAGATCTCTAGGACCTCCATAACCCTTAAAGACCTGAAAATATTTGTCTTCTTAATTTCAATTAAATATTATTTTTATATTAGTTATATGTCTAAAGATTTGTGTAAAAATATTTTTTTAAATATTGCGTTTCTAGAATCGGCGTGGGTGTACCCGCACGACCATGAGGGTTAGGTACTAATGACTTCAGAACTTCTCAAATGAAACGAATGAAACCATTGTTTAAAAGAAAAATATAGAAGAGAAATATATTTTAACATAAAAATTAACTTTTTTTAAATGAAACAATTTTAACAACTTTAAAACATTTTTAAAACAATTTTTGTTTTATGAACCACATAAATAAACAATGCACTTTTCATTGTTTAAAAAAATATAGCAGAAAAAAGCATTTTTAACAAAAATAATTTATTTTTTACATGAAAATCTTTAAAACAACTTTGTTTGGTGAAGAACATAAATAAACATTGCATTTTACATTGTTTAAAAATATAATAGAAAAGAAGCGTTTATATATTTCTAATATATAAATTAACTTTTTTGTGAAAATCTTTAAAACAACTTCCACTGCGCATTTTGGAACGGCAAACATTTACCAACAACTATTAAAAAATATTGAAACAGATGTTACTACTTACTTCATAGAATTTCAGTAGCACTTAAAACCGAACCCTTACTATCCTATATTACTAAAAATAATTCTAAAACCCAAAATTTTAATGAAATACACTTCTTTAGTACATTAAGTATAAAACTTAATCTAGGTAATCGTCTACAATTTGCAATACATATGAATAAACAAAAAAACAAAAGCACCAGTTTACTGACACAGCCACATGTAATTTGAATTCGAAAACAAACAGACCCTGTGACCTATGAGTGCGATGAAAATACGATCTAGCAGTGTAATAAGTAAATACTACCATTCCTAAAACCCTCATGATCGTTGTGCATCAGTCTTTGCTACCACAAGACACACCAGGCTCAACAAAATTTCAAATAACGGAACCCTCACGGTCGTCAGAGTCAGGGATTAAAGAGATAAGCCACTATCGTTCCCCTTCTTACCCCTCCATCCTCAAGGCAGCCACCAAAGTCCTTCACACATTCATATTTCCCTAGGGTACTCCACCTTTCACAGGGGACATTTGAGGCAGGCTAGCAATCAAGATTCCAAACGGGTTGTAATTTGAAATAAGGTGTTTTCAGAAATGCTCAGAGACACATTTTATCGTCCTCTGTGTGAGAGATGCATAAGAGTGTGCTGAATTAATTTGGGTGTGCACAAGCCAACGTAAGAATACTCAGGAGTCACCACTGGCTTGTATGACTATCCCACCATCACTTCAACTCACAAGTCACCTCCCTAAGTATCTTAGTAGAGTTCAGGTTCAGCCTAAATAGTTTCATCGCTATTTAAGTATTGAAAAATAATTTTAAAAATTACTTTCTATATCATTAAAATACAGAAGAAATTACTTTCATTTCTACAAAATTTGCAAAGTGAAAGAACACAGAATAAGATTTCAATACACAGTATTTAGAAAAATAATGTTGTTTAAAAGATTAATGAAACAGTTTACCTTGCTTCTTGTACAACTGTCTTAAAATATTCAGCAGGATTTAGAAGTAGGAATTTCAACCGACTTGCTCCCAAAGTAGCTTGCTGAGAACAGACAACACGTCCATCTCCAGAACGGCTCATAAGACATTCAAGAAAGCTGAGTATCGGGAGTATTGCATTTTTTGAAACTGGTTCATTGGTTGAGTCAGATGGCTCTTCTGAAATATTATAATGAAGATACAATAGATGTAGTAAAGATTAGTAAAATGTAACCTTCAATTTAAACATACTTTTTAAGTCAAACACTGAAGGTATCTTGAGAAAATCTAACAAAACAATTTAACACTCAAACCGCCGATGTGCCATTTTTTCCCATTCCTTTTTTCATTTGCTTATATCTGTTAGACATTTTAGTGGAGAATACTATGCATCACTGACTTTTTGTCCATTTATAGATGTAATATCTTGAAAAAGTTTCAACATAGAGGGGTTTTTAGTGTTGTAGAAAAATCATGTTCTACCTAGAACAACCATCTTGTCATTTTCGTCCCATTGTGAATATGCTGCTTCTGTCGTCCATGTGGATAATTAGCATGGAAATTAGTTGGTATCAGTTCTAAATGTTTCCTTGACTTCGCCCATTTGATACCACATCATAGATAATTGCATCTCTGGTGTCAATTTTATCTTGATTTTCGTTTTTTGTATATTGTATTTGTTTCCGGCAACCACCACCTTTCCCTTTCTTGACACTGGCATCTTACAAAACCGACCAATCGAACAACGTTGTCATTCCTTTTAGCAAACCGCTGCAAGTATGTCATTGTAATATCAAGACTGTATGTCTCATTTACAAAATATAAGTGAAGAAGATTTGGAAGGGTCAGAAGAAAGCGGGTCTGACTGGGCAGCGGATGAAGTCTGCTAGTGACGAAAGTGATGTTTGTGAAGAAAGAATGGAAGAAGTGGAATCAAATGTGACTACTACTCAGAATTCTGCTTGTAAATACAAGGATAGTAAAGGTAGTTATCAATTTCTTCAACCTAGTCTACTTAGATTATCAAAGTTCTCATGAAATTCTGAAAAAAGTAGGCATTACACTTTTCATTTTTCCTCTTTCACTTTCCATTCCGAAGGTCATTCTGCAGCTTGAAAAGCAGATGGGGATTACGGTGGGTGACAATGACATTCAGTGACAGGGAAAAGCCAAAATGAAAAGACCTTCACAGCATCACACTGGAAAACAGAAACATGACGTAACAGATTCGTTTTTGGTTGTGCGAACAGAAGCAGAAACACCCGATGATATGAAGTGTAGTGTTGTTGATTAAGGTGGGACCTCCACAGGTAGGCGTGCTCTGCAAAATTGAGTTTGAGAGAAAATATGGAACCATTTCCTGATGCCAAGCACACAATTTGTGCTGAACATGTTTTGGGTACATAGTAACTTATAATTGATGAAGCAACTTTGAAGACAAAACTTGCACAGATGTCGAAGCTCGCAGAGCACAGAATGATCACTGGACTGTATCACTAGAAGAACTTAAAAGTTTTATCGCCATTCTGTATACTTGTGGTGCAATTGAGTCTAAAGGGACTGGCAAGAAAATTTCACATCAACAAAAAACGACTTTTTGTTGTAACTTGGCGAGAAAATTAGTTGTGAATTCGCAAAGGAGGCAAATTGGTCTTCCCAAAGAAATTCCTGCATCTTGTTTTAGTCAGTTCTAAATGACGTCAATGACAATTACCCAAAATCTGCAGTGAAGAGTAAAGCCAAAATGTCTACACTGCGTATAAGAATACAATTTGTAAAAATGTGTACTTATGTTTGTTGTGATTGTTTTAACAATGAGTAGCATTTGTAATTATTCGAAACAATAGTTAAATTACATATGAAATACTTGTGGATTTTGATTTCTCAGATCATCAACTGATCATAACCAGCATTTTACGCATGTTACATCATTAACATTAATATGGTAATTAAAATTAATTGCATATTATTTAGTAGGTGCCATGTCTTGTATTGTTTAATATTTACCTCGAGAAACTAATGTTCATTTATTATTTCCCAACACTCTGAGCTGTATATACACTGCAGGGCACAAGAAACTTCATGGGTCATTTTTGCCCCACATGGCTGTTCAAGATAGCATGCGACATTCAGCAGTTGAGTGTTAAATCAACCTAACTAATGAGTAACCAGGGGCTATAATGCTGAAAGCCACAAATGTTTACAACTTGCCAAGATAAAAACTTGTCACATATCAAAAAGGAGGTCAAATGGAAATTACGAAATGCAAAACATTTGTTATTGCATTTATAGAAGTTTCAAACGAAAATTTACAAACATCAAGAGTAACCAAATGCTCAAATTTAAAGAAAAACATTGTTTTTTCTCCTAAAAGTCTATAAAATTCTAGCTTCACATTACCAACAATTTGAATGAATCATCATCTTTTTACATTGATTTGAACAGATTATTCAAGAGAAACACTTTTCCTTGAATTATCCATTAATTTAAATTGCATCATGTCAAATTAACCAGATTCCACTTTTATAAATTATGTAGTGACTTATGAAACATACAAAATTAATATTAACCATCTACAGAAGGCCCTGTGTTTCCCTTTTGGATTCCATCAAGAAATGCTTTCAATCCTGTTGGTTTTCGTTCATGAATTTGAATGACTGCAGGACCTTTGTTGGCAAAACCTCGGAGCTAAAAAAAAAATTAAAACCAAATATTAATATTAATATATTACGTACAAATTCAAGAAAAATTTAATAACAAGTGGAAAAAAATTTTGTTGATATTTACTTTATGAGCAAGTTTACTTTTCTGGCAGAATTCCAATAACAAATATGGATTTATACTTTCAACACCAGCAGCAGTGGCAAAATCCACCAGCTGATAAACAGTAGACACTGGGCCTTTATATGCATTCACTGGAGTGATTTGTCCTTTAGTTATGTTTGTTCGGAGAATACGTAATAGTCGCTCAACATAAAAAATTAATTGATCTAAACGTAACATATTGACTGCACTGAACCTGATCTCGTAGCGGCTGCGATATGCATTTAGTTGAGTGAGTGCATCTGAAAGCTAAAAAGTGGAGAATGAAATTGCTGTTGATATATAAGGAAAACATTTTAAATACAGAGAGAAGTTTCTTGACCTATTTCAGAATTGACAAATGAAATACAATATGAGGAGAAAATTGAGGAAAAATAAAAATTCTTGCAGAAATATTTGTAAAATATTATTGTATTTGACATTTGATTTTCTGAGTGGTTTTAAAGCAATTTTGAATTTTCTATTTACAAAATTTAGAAATTGCTGACAATTTTTGGAATTTCAATTATTTGAGAGAGGATATGAAAAACAAAACAATTGTGAGAAGAAAGAATTACACACCTGCTGGCCAGTCACTTCAGCACTGTGCATATGTGCAATAGTATCGAGCAGATTATGAGCTTCATCAATAATCACAATGTTACCCGCCAAGCTTATGCCCACAGCTTCTCGAGTAGCAGCATGTAATAATGTATTATAGGGCAACAATACAACCTGTGCATACAAATGTTTATTGATCCATTACACTGGACTTGACATACGTTTTAAATATGAAAGAATTTTTATGAGTAATTCATAAATTCTTCCTTAAATATTAAAACTTGGTTATTTAAACTTTAAGAAATATACTTCAGCCATTAGTATCTGAGAACCAGAATAAATAGATTGAACATACATGAATAATGAAACAAACGCTTATCATTCAAATTTTTTATTGTTTTAATGGTTCTGCAATATGGCACTTCTATCTTACTATTAAAACAACATTGCAACTTGCATTTAACTTTTCAAAAATTCCATTTATAAATATCTACACAAACATTGATAGTTATACACATTGTAGTGAAAATCAGGATAAAGTAAATTACCGTACATATTATTGCAAATTAAACCAAATGTTTCACATTGAGACCTATGTACAAAGTTAATCTTTTCATCCACATTTGAATTTATTTATGAAAGTTCAAATGAAACATACATGAAAATTTCAGACAGCTTTGTTTCATGGCAGGATCATCAAATTTGGTGATTGGAAGAAAGTGACTACAGTCACACAACATATGTATATGTAGTAACCAAAATAATTTTTTTAAAGGTATAAATATAATTAGAAGTCCCAGTAACAACTTACTTGAGCATCTTTAAGAGCAGCTCGAGCTGCATAATAAGGACATGCTTTTAATTCTGTGCCCTTTTTGACAAGTTCTTCAACATCAGTGACCTCAACAAGAATCTCGTCACGCAAAGCTTGCACACGTTCTTGAGCTTTTTGTGGGCAACCTCCACAGCGACGAGCTTTTTTGGTTGTGCACCCATCTTTGTCTCTCGCTGTAGATGCACGTCCTTCTTGAAGATCAAGGCATCTATCGTTGATGAGTGACAGGTTCCCTAATGAACGTACTGAAGGATTTATGCAGTAACTTTGGCGTGACGCAAGACAAGTAACACGCTTATCTGAATGCACACTGCGACGTAATTCTGACACTAGTTGAGATAACTGAGAATGAGTTCGGCTGCAAAAGAAAATCTGTAAATACAAATACACTTGTGTGAACACACAACAAACTCTATATACAAGGCAACAACGTTACATATAAGGCAACTAACTGGAGTCAGGATTATAAAACTACTTTACAAGTTACACAATGAAAGCAGGTATTAATTCTCTGATGAGAAACACTTCTGCTTTTCATTTTGTAGGGGTGTATTACTGACAGCAATAATATATTCTACTACAATGTAAGTAAAATTTACTCTATTCAAGCAAAAAATTTAAAGATAAAATTTTGAGTCACTTTTGAGAATTTCAAAAATGTCTTACAGGCTACATTTAAAATGCCCCCAAAAATTAAAAGAACCATTTTAAATTTGAAATCTCACATCAGTCAGATGAATAGGGGAATATTGATTGTGGAAAAATGTGTACAATTTACTCAGTGTACACACGTTTTAAGAAAAACACGCTATCAAGGATGCCTACATAGTGTATGTTGAATTGACTTCATTTAGAAAGAAGGGAAAACCATTTTTCCATTAAAAGGAACCCCATAAAAATGCATTTTTGTCAAAACATCGCAACTTTTTCTTGTAGTTATAATTTTATAAGGAGCACTTTTCATACTCGTGAATATTCATTTTGATCTCTGTGGTGGAAATTTAGTGATAAAATGTTACTATTTCTTAAAATTTCTTTGCACTACACACAAACACACATTTACAGCAATTCTCATTTCCCCCACTAAGTGCAAACTGCAAAGCATCATTATAACGCCCAATTATTTAACAAAATATACACGCGAAGCAAGGACATCAATTAGTCATCAATAGGTTCTTAATAGAACTTAAAGGATATTTTGTTTTCTTAAAATGCAATAACATGTCAGGATTTCAAAAAACAATAGAACTATGAAAATTCAAGCAACCTTCATTCCTAAGACTTAACAAATTAGTTCTTGAAAGTTTGCAAAGATAACAAAAAATCTACAACAATAAATTTAGTTTTCAATTAGAATTAAAGAAAATTAAATATTTAATTTTACTTTTGTGACTACATATCCTTCTTTATTTTCATCTTCTTCTTCCTCTTCAGTCTTTTCATCTATAACGTCTGAATAATCTTCCAACAACAAATCATCATCTGTATCTTCTTTCATCTTTTCTTCATCTTGTTTTGTTTGAATCATTGTTGAAAGAAGCTTCTTAGATTCAGCCTACGGACTCAAAGAAAATATTTTTAGCAAAAATTTCTGTTGTATAATTATCTTGAGGGAAATCCATAAAGACCAATAATTGGCTATCACATGTAAAAACATTACAAACTCACATTTTTTCGACGTGCTGTTACTTTCTTGGCAATTGTTTCCATCTCCTTCACCTTTGCTTCTAGTAGGATGAGCTGCTTTTTCTTTTCAGCACGTTTAGCTGCTTCCTCTATCTGTCTTGCCTGCTGAGTGATCCAGTCTCCATCTCCATCACTTACATTGACATCTGCGGCAGCTGCTAATTCTAGAGATTGACGAATTCGTTTTTCATTGTCCTCCAACCAAGTAAGAGCTCCACATATCATACTCATAGATTTACCCTAAATTACCCAAATGAATTTTAGATGAATGAATAGATTTACCCATTATTAATATTATTACAATCAAGACACCTACTTTAAAGTCTCACATTCATGGAAAAATATAATACACTTACAGTTCCTGTTGGGCTTTCAAAAATGCCAAGCTTACTGCCTTCTAATGCCACATATAATGCTGTCATAAATTCTTGTTGTATTGGATATGGAGTAAAAGGAAAAGGAAATTCATGAGGGGGCTCCAAGATATTATCTTTAAGGCTACCTCTCAATGAATGTGAACTCATTTTATGCTAAATGATGTGTCAGTATTTCTTATAGTTACTATGCTATTGAAGACGTTAAGCTATCAACACAGAATCATATAACATCAAAGCAAAGTTATACTGCAATCCATGAAGCATTGAATACATTTCTTATCTTCAGTTAAAATATGACAGTCACAGCTCATAATTCAAGAACAAGAGGCTCGAAAATCAATTATTTAACTCCCACTGTCTGTACACAAATGCACTGTACCACGCCGCCATTAAATTTACGCGGGCTGTACTGCTCTGTAGATTCCACGAGCACGTTGCGAGCACGTGATATTCGTGAAATGACAGAGAAAAAACAACTCGTTGACAGTACAATATTTTATTTTTAGAAAAATGAGAAAACTGCCAAACAATCAAAATATTCGTGATGATGAAAATGTTAAAAGAAAGGGAATGATACTGCAACCAATGATTATAAACTTCGTTTAAATCACATGACAGCACGCGTTAAAATGTTGGCAACTCTAGTATTAACAGAACAAAATCAGATACCGTCACATGCAATAGCCAATCGAATTAATTGAAAACAAGTTATTTATCCAGACCACAAATCACACCTTCTGTGTAGTCTGGTGCAGTCATTGTTGCCACTTGCTAGCGCGTGTATTAAAATGAGAATCATGAAGTGAAAAGCCAAAAGTCATTGATGTCCGAACGTAAGGCGAAGTGAGCTTGCGAAGTCCTTATTAATTTGTGGTAGGGGAACTCATGTAAAGAGCTAATGTGTCCAACCTGTTATCAGGCGTGCAAATATGTGTGTTATTGCCCGTTTTCAGGTACTTTCCAGATATAAAAGTTTGGCAACTAATTTTTCTTCATTTCCCATGGCTCCGAAATCGCGACCAAGCTCAGATATTGCAGCTTTTAAAGAAATGTTTAAAAACAAAAAAAATATTGCCGTTTTGACGGGTGCTGGTGTATCTGCCGAATCGGGTATACCTACTTTTCGTGGAGCCGGTGGCTTCTGGCGGAAGTATCAAGCTCAGCACTTGGCTACCCCAGAAGCATTTTCTCGAAGCCCCTCCCTTGTATGGGAATTTTATCATTATAGGAGGGAGCTAGTGTTGACAAAAAATCCTAATAAGGTACTATAATATGTAAAGAGATCTGTTGTGCTGTGTCAGTGATGCAATTGAAACATTGGTTTTGCTCTTCAGGCACATGAAGCCCTTGCAAAATGTCAGAAAATTCTTCAAGAAAATGGTAAGAAAATGACGATTGTAACTCAAAATATTGATGGATTTCATCAACAAGCTGGTGCTCAAGATATTATTGAATTACACGGATCATTATTCCAAACAAGGTGTACAAATTGCCAGGATGTTTCTGTTAACAGAAACAGTCCTATATGTGAAGCGTTGCGTGGTAAAGGGTAAGGACAGGAGTCACTGCTTAATTCCTTATGAGAGGTATAATCTTTTTTGAATTCCTTGTTTTCTTCTTGTTTCAGGCAGCCAGATGCTGATGCTGAAATAAGCAATATACCTTTACATGATTTGCCACATTGTTGTAAACCAAATTGTAATGGTTTACTTAGACCACATGTGGTATGGTTTGGTGAAGGACTAGATCCAGATATCTTGAGTGCTGCAGGTTGGCTTTTAATTTTTGAAAAAAAGTTATGTCAGTTTGATCAATTGTGGTTTTTATTACATTATGCTTTCAGAACAAGCTTTTGAAGAATGTGATTTATGTTTGGTGATTGGAACTTCCTCAGTTGTGTACCCAGCTGCAATGTTTGCTCCAATGGTAGCAGAAAGAGGAGTGCCTGTAGCTGAATTTAACATTGAAACAACACCATCTACTAATGTTTTTCAGTAAGTGAATATAAAATTAAGGCCTATGTCACACGAGCATTGCGTTGACGCATGGTAAGTCACGTGCAACGTAGATTAACACTATCATATGCAGAACAGCCAAAGTGCTTGTGTGCCGTTTCGCATAAGATACTGTGTTATTCTAAGACGTGCATTACTTAACACGCATGAACGCAATGCTCATATGCAGGGGTCATAAGATGTTATGTCATGGAATTAGTACCTAATTTTGCAATATGTAAGACTAGTATGACTTGTAGTGACTTGATTCATAAATGCGAATTTTTGAAGAGTAGTGAAAAGTATCCTTGTAATTTATTTTACCAAAAAGAAATTAATCATTTTGTCATCTGTTTTAATAACAAAATTGTACAAATTACTCCATTTAATGAACCGTTTGATCACTTCTTCAGATATTTCTGGAATGAGCACAAAATAAAGTTTTAACAAAGTGTCCCAATAATTTTCCCTTCACCCTCATATCCCATCGCATCTTCCTTCCCTGGACATTAAGTCTTCAAATTTATTTTCGTGATAGCTCTCCTGCTGCCTGACATAGCTTTCTGTTTCTTTTTGAAAACATAACACTGAGAAATTTTCAAATGAAAATGCATATTATTGTAGTACTACTAGTTAACTTTTAATAGGTTTTCAAATTTTACAATCTTATTTTTTTTTTATTCAACTTTTTTTCTATTTATGTGAGAATAGTTTGTAAATGTAATATCCTGTATTTCAAGTATTAATGTTAACTTCAAAATTATTACATTTGAATATGTAATAAATTGTTCAATTTTTTGTATACAACCTATTGTTACATCTTTATTTTATATTCATCCCAGTTTTACTTGAAGTGATTGAACTGATCACAAAATGGAGTAACTTGTATGATATAGTCATTAAAACAATGAAATACAATTATAACTGCTAGTCTTTAATTACAAGGACACTATCCACTACTTGTTTACAAATAGTCAATCATTGTTGGACTTTTTTTGCTAGCAACCCTATTTAAGAACATGTTTGAATTTTGTAGCTGAATTCTTTTAGAAATATTGATTAAATTAGCAGAGCATTTCATTTCATGAAACATGTGCTAGTGAATTTATGATTAAATTATTGTTATTCTTAAGGCTTCACTTCTAATTTTTTACAACTTTATTTTGTGCATTTATTTCAATGTTAATAAAACAGATTGAAAACTGACTTACAAGTATACATTATATAGTATGAATTTTGTTAATTAGTTTTCCTTATTTTGTAGGTTTCATTTTCAAGGGCCGTCTGCTACTACTGTTCCAGAAGCATTAGGAGTATAATAGTTTATATAAAATTCGATCTTTCTTGACCTCTCATTCTGCCAAGCAGAATGAATCTAAAAAAGGTCAGTGTTGTTGTTTTTTGCTTTCCAGTTTTTGTTGCGTAATTGTAATTAGTTATCTTACATCATTAAGTTATGATGTATGATAGCCTGAAATCAGTGTTTTATAGAATATTTTATCTTTAGTGTCAGATTTGAAAATTTTGGGTGATGGCTGGTTGTACTAATTACTTTCTGATAAATATTGTTTTAATGTGTGGATTTGTGTTATTTGAATTTGTGAATGAATAAGGTAATGTTCAGGTATTGATATTTTGGTATTAGTCTTTTAATACTTTTCAATGTTTATCTTGAATGCCTGTAGGTATTTTTATAAATATAATATGTTTTATTTTCCTGAGCATTTACATTGAATTATCTTACTCATAAAGATGCAAAATCCCAGACCTATATACAAGGTATATACAAAATAGTTCCAAAATCGGTAAGTGACAAATTAATTTCATGCGTAATTTACGTCATTGTTTTATAAAGTTGGCATCACACAATACTTGGCGGGCAGCATTGTTTATGTGACGGAATCTATCTGGGCCCAAGTGAACACCACCATACCATCGAGATACTACAACAAGTACATTTTTTACATTTAGAATCTGAAAAAAGAAAGAAAGCAATAACTGGTTTTAGTCCAAGAGAACAATATGCATTTCTCAGAGTTAATAGTTAGTCTTTTACACAATATAAAAAAATAACTATTACACTCTGAATGTTTATTTAAACAATAAAAAGTTTTGTCAGATATTGGATGTCAAGGTCTTATAGAAACTGGCAGTTTCATGTATTTAATCAAATAATTTTTTAAATTAAAACAACAAATTGTCTTTAAAATGATGCATAATTTACTCTCTGTACCCATTTAAACTTCCTGGTTCCTCAGATTGTAATATTATATCCCGTAAGTGTTGAGAATCTCAGTTTGAGCGTGTGCAAGTGACTAGAAATTCCAGGTTCAGTACTTGAACATTCATTGCTGGTTGATGAGAATAATGCTTACTAGACAGTGTTCAAAGTTGTATTAACCTGAATTTCATCATGCCTAAATAAATTTTATTAGCAAAAAGTTTTTTTAGTTTAGTTCCTAAACCTAAGGTTTACTACATGACTCTCTAACATTTTTCATATAATCAAAGGAAATCTGTTTCCATTAACGGAACCAAAACATAAATGCCACACTTCAACAGATTCCACTAAAGATGAAGTATTGATCTGAAGTTCACATTTCTCAGAGTAAGTAAACTGAATTTTCATGAGCAATTGGAAAGGTTAACGAGTTTTGTTTTACCTGCAAGAGATGTAAAAGTCTTCCTCCAGCTTGTGTCTCTCCATCGTCCTCACAATCTTGAATGTAGGATTTAGTGTCTGGTTTGAAAATTCGATATGCGTATATATTATGAGTTGCATTTGCAATTTTTCGGTTGCAACATAGCACCTCAAGTGCTTTTCTAGGGGGAAAAAAAAAGAGGAAAATATTTATAACTATAGTCAGTAGTCAGTATCCCAGCAAAATGCTTTTGAAAGAATGTGATCATTCTACACATCTCTGAAAACAGTAATTTTTCTCATCTTGAATTTTGATTTATAGATATTGTATAAACATTAGAACAGATTTAAATTTGTGAGAGATGAAAATAATGGTTACCAAGAAACATTTATGATAGTGTAAGACATTTTTTAGTGCCTAATTCAGCCTCATCAGTAGAACCTATTTGTATTTAAGTTTGACAGTAACAATTCTCGGAGTACACTACAACTGTGAAAATAAGTCTATGTCAATTACTTTACTAAAGACAACCAGACTTGGGTTAATAATAATTCTCTTCAGCAAACTAATGGGCAAGGTTAAATGACCATGTGATAGGTAAATTTGATGCTTACTTGACTTGTTCCACCTTTTCTACATGAACAGCATGACCTTGGAAGACACTTTTCCTGTCTGTAATAGGTTCACCATGAGTTATATCTGGAATATCTATGTTTGTGAGAGCAGACGCACAATATTCTTCTTCATGCTGTACAACTATTTTCTTCTTAACTTCCATCTTGGCCTTCGCACAAGCATCTTGCAAGATCTCACGTATTTTTTCCACCCATGTGTATATTATAGTTTCTCCAATATTGTCACTGTAGAGAACATTAATATAATGCAAAATGTTCATTGAATGCTACACTGCAATCTCATTGTTAATTCAACTTACATGTATACATTATTTAATTCTGTATTAATCTGTTGCTTTGTACTGTGTGTTAATTCTGGAGCTGAAAGCTGGAAAACAGGTGGAGATTCAGATGGGTAATCTGGAGGTAACTTCACATACATAGTAACAGACATTGGCCCTTCTTTAATGAGTATACTATACGAGCGATGAGTTTCATCCTCTGTTCTCCATTCATCCCCATATATTGAAGACAATGCTTCTATTTCTTCGATCTGTAAAAAAAAAAATGCACACCACTTCTTTTTTGTTTTCTGATATAAAGGATCGGGATTGATACACTAAAACCCAAGCTCTTGACATTCTAACCTGACGAGTTAAATTGTCTGACATGATCGAATATTTCTTTCTAGTTTTAATAGTATGTTATTTGATAGGCTCTTCAAGCACAGTCCAAGAAAATAGACTGTCATGGAATACGTTTTTGAAAGCACACAACGTATCACTTGAGATCGCTTGAGATAATGCACGTGTCATGCCAACCACATTGCATGTCATTTTTCATTACATGTAACAATTGGATAAACAATATGTTTGCTGATGCTGACACAAGGTAACAGAAATGAAGTCGTTTTAGTGAAAGACACGAACAGGTATTGACAATACTGTGAAATGTAAACTGTAGTTATAAGAAGTTGACGCAGATAACGAAAAATAACTTTTCTAACCTCTTAAATGAAGGTCGATGAGGAATGCTCTCTATTGGATGCGACAGTATGGCGGGAATTGATAAAATTTTAAATATGCGCCCCACGCTGCTTACAATTCGTTTTAGAATGTAAAGTTTCATACTCTATAAAAATGAATTCAGGGAGTACGCTGGTAACATTTTATTTCGAAAGTCATTCATTTAATACAATCACCGGGAGGTCTTAGGGTTCAAAGACCCGTCGGTGAAAAATTTTCAACGCTATAAAAGTTATATATATATATATATATATATATATATATATATATATATATATATATATATATATATATCGAAATCAGCCGCTGTCTGAAGGGGATTTTCAGCGACCAGCATCACTGATTTTTTCGGTCAATACCAGACGAACTTGACATTTGATTCGATTCATTTTTCTTAAAAAACCAACAAAAAAAGTGACGTATGGGGAGGATTTTAGTGTTTTCTTTAGCTTCAAAATTTCTACTTCACCTTTAAATATCCATAGTGAATGATAATGTACAACATTAGGGGCGGCTCGTGCCTCAGCAAACTGGGGATTGCAGTTCCATCGAATGACCGAAATGTAATTTTCAAAATTCAGAATCCTAGTACGTAATACAACCTAAGCAATTCATGTAAATTAATTAAAACTAAGTTTAATAAAAGTCTATGTTCAAACATTATTTACACAATTTTATGCATAGTATCCATGACAGGTATTCATTCACCTCCCGCGCATATGGTTCTGGCTTTGATTTCCAGTGGGCACAAGTTTTTGTATTCTACATTAAAAAACAAAACAAAAACATAGCTGCCGGTAATATAATTCAAACAAAACAAAAATGATCTAGGTTTCGAAAATACAATGTTCGCACTCCAGGACTTTGCAACAAGCACTATCGTTTGATCACCTTTTACAATAGTTCATTTCATGATCTTAGTCATTATTGCTGCTACTATTCCAGTGGTGGTGAAAACGAAATACAATTATTTTATTTCGAAAAGTTCAGTTCCCTGGCATATATTGCAATAATGAAATATCTGTATTTTTTCAGGAATTTATAATCTCTTAAATTGGTAGCGATTTTTACTTCCTCGAGGAAGATGATTTGTCGGCAGCAGCGCTACTACAACAACAACAACAACAACAACAACACTGATGCAATAACTATCTCTCGAGATCCATACACACCCGTATTCACAACGATGCTCGAAAATTACACACGCCGTGTGCAGATGAGGGACATAAAACCCTTTTCCAGAAAAGGGGATTTTCTTCCAGAACGGCCAACTTTTAACTCATCAAATCAGGACTCATCAAATGTACATTTTGAATCAACAAACTCGACACCAAATGAAAATAAATTCCACGAACATCGTAAATAATGCATTCAGTTCCGTCAATAATTGGCTGTACTTGTTTACTTTCAATAACACGCGAAATTCATGAAATGAAATTGTAGATAGTTTCAGGCTCCAGTCTGCTGGAGCCATCTACAGAATAGGGAGACTGCGGGAACACCATTGTACCGTTTTTCGCCAAACGCTCGGTGCGAGAACACAATGAACGTGGGGTGCGCCTGCGCCTTGTCATGGTGGATTTTGAATTTTCGATCCTTCCACAAATTCAAGTCTTTTCATTACCACAGCATACCTTAGCCTCTTCAAAATCTCGAGATAGTATTCTTTATTAGCTGTCGTTTAGGAAAGTATTCATAATAAATCGGCCCTTGCTAGTTGAAAAACGCAAAGAACATGGCATTGAAACGAAACTTCGGATATTTTCCTGGACGGGAAGAGATTGATGTTCTTCCTGATTTTAATCGGTAAGAACTCAGAACAGTGGGTAATACCGGCTCATAGATTCATTGCCTAAGGCTTGAATCAATCTGAAGGTGTCTGTAGCACTTTTGCCGATATTAAAACAAAATTATTTCCCAGACACCAAACTTCATCGACGCATGTCCTTAACTGCCTCATCCCAGCAAACATTACCTACCACACCCCTAGAAAGTGTAGGGATACCAAACCTCGTGGTTTGAGCTAAACCACTTTCCTTGAGGTGAGGTAAGATACTCAGATACAATATTCTCCCAAGATAATAAAACAAATACGACGCCGAGAAATGTTGGTGAATCGATGCGATGCGATGTCGTGAAAACGGCTAGTTCGTTTTGCAAGAAATTTAGAGATTGGCTAGGTACGAAAGTACATCAAATGTTATCTGCAAATAAACAATCGAAATTATGAACCGAGCTTTGCAGGGCTGAAAGAATACAAGAGACATTCATTCTGACTGATGCCGTGCTCATGAACGGATCGTGCTCCAATTAATGTTAGGAGTTTTTTTCTTTGGGGGACTTGTAAGCATCTACTAGGGAATGGATGTTGAGAAAACATCAAAATTGGAACTCTAAGTGTGACAGTGGAGCTTAAAATATTTCATGTGAACGAGTTGGAGGGACATTGAGGGCTTGGGCGAAGTTGTCAGTGATTGGACTGGAATGTTAGCAGCAAATAGTTTATTGATTTGATGAACGGTGATTGAAGTGAGCTTCCGAGAAAAGAAGAGAGAAGATGGTGTCTGGACCTGAGGACGGCGGCGTCGGAGATGGAAAAAGATGTCCGAAAAAGCGCGCGAAGACATAAGGTTGGAACGGTCATGACAAACGTTTGATTTTATATTGGGTAAAGTTATACAATATAAGCAATTGTTTTAAATTGTTTAATAAATTTCCATGTTTTTGTGAAATGAATATATGATTTTCATTGAGTCAATTCTAGCAATGAAGTAGAAAGATAGAAAGATATTTGCTTTTCAGATTCCTCGACCGAGTTTGTTTGAGTATATTCAGTTTATTTCAAAATGCACAAATGCAAAATGCCAAATTACACAAGAAATACTCATATTTTCAGGAATTCAACATGACCTTACTTGAAGATCTGTTTTGATAAACACATTTTGAATTAAGAAAAAAAAATCTTATTAATATTGTAGTTGTCGGAAGTCGCTGAAAACGAAGCGCAATAAATTCGGAGCGGGCGATTGTGTTTGTCGCTAAATAACAAAAAAAAAATTCATTATCAAAAAAATCAACATGACCTTATTTGATGATCTGTTTTTGATAAACCCATTTCATTAAGAAAAAAATGTCTCTTCAGAATTGATTACGTTACGACCTCCCAAGTAATCAAAATTCATGTGAAATGCCCGTAATGTAACATGATAGCAGTAGAATAGGTTTCTGTGGTCAGGGAGCGTTTATTATAGGAGTCATGGCGAAAAACTAGAAAGTGTAGACACAATTTGATACATCTGTTGAGAGGGACCGAATAATGAAGCGGGAAAATCAGAAAACTCGTGTTGAAGTAACGTTTTTGTTAAATAAGTTGGCGGTGTATCGAGGCAGGTTGTATAGAAGAATCAGCCCACGAAGTCAGAATGACAGTTAGCTACTCCTCGAGCTATGCAGCACAGTTCCGTGTGGCCGGTAAGTGCAATGCCGCCACACTTACCTGTAGTGTAGCCATTCTTATCCTTTCGAACGTCTATGATCGGGAGCGGTAGCTCAGTGCATCAACTGATGTCACTGCAGCGCCTCTGACCGGGAGGTCCTAGGTTCGAATCCTGACGGTGCGCCGCGGCGGCAGGACTTTCCATACTAGCTTTTCAGCTAGGTCGAATTCAGTCGCAGAGGAGAATACTAGTGGCCGGCTGCTCTGATAGCTAGTTTTCCGTGGTTTCTCCGATCAACACCAGGCGAATTCTGGAGCAGTACCCTACCGAACGGGCCACGGACCGCGCGCATTCTGTCCTTCCTCTTCCTTGTCCTATCCTCTCCCCTTACACACACACTTACACTAACATGCACTACACTACCACATTCTGGGAGGCCGGTCGGGGGCCTTAGAGCTTGTCCCGGCTGGGGCGGTGCCCCTCTGGTGGGAGAGTCCAGGTTAGGGGGAAACCCCACTAGTCGACGGTAGGTCGGCGCCGGATCTCGCTATCCAGCGGGGGAAGATCACCGCCATCTCCCGATGAAAAACACT
The DNA here is from genome assembly GCA_011170035.1 of Teleogryllus occipitalis. NCBI lineage: Eukaryota > Metazoa > Arthropoda > Insecta > Orthoptera > Gryllidae > Teleogryllus > Teleogryllus occipitalis. Next base: position 23,380 of record BLKR01004955.1, read on the forward strand.
AATGGGACTAATGACCAAAGCAGTTGACGCGCCCGGAAACATGAAAAAATCATTCAATCAATCAGACGTCTATGGCTGATCTGTAACAAAATAAAAACATGGTCAGGAAAGACAATAGCCGGTCGGCGCGCTTTTGGCGTTGTTTACCGCAATTTTCCTGCCAGTATTGGTGTTAAGCCCGTTCTACTGTTTCGGTGCTCCCTACTTCAGCATATCTCTCGGGCGCTTGTACGTGGCCGTGGGATCCGGCTCGTACAAAGCAAAAGGGTACCCCCGGATAAGATGGTAAAAAGTTCCCCTAAACTAAATAACGTAGGAGTGTTTACATTATAATTCAAACATAAATATATTTTTTTGAAAGGTTTCTTAGCCCCTGTCCCACATCCTTCTACAGCCAAAAACGTGTTTTTTATTTTAATTTTTTTCGGTAACTTCACACTTTTATCTGAAAAAGTTAAATAATAAAACAATTTATACTATCAGGAACATATTTTTTGATATTTTCTCAGACAAATTCAAACAAAAAATATTTTTGAAAAAATAACAAAAATAATTTTTATTGTGTCTTAGAATCATGGAACAGGCTCGAAAGAAAATCTCAAACGTTCCTCTTAAAACATAAATTGTTGTTGAATTTTTTCGGATTTTTTCGATTGCTGGGCTGCAGTTAACAAAATAAAAACCATTTCCCCGCCTTTAAATCACCTTGTGTTGCGTCACGTTGGCGGCCGTGGGTGGGAGGAGGAGCGGAAGAATCGCATACCTGCGGACTGAATAGCTGGGCGCCCCGGCGTTGGGATACATTGAGACAAAGGGGACGCCAGCTTGACCGGGAAGGTCACGTGGTAGACGCGACCCTCCCTCCTACACCTAGGACGGTCACGTGACGGCTACACTCTGGTATAAAATCGAGCCGACGAGCTCACACGGGGGTTTTGTATTCTGGAAACCTCGCGCGATGCGCAAAACTTTACGCCCAGACTGGAGCGTGTCATGCCCACGGGTGACGAGGTCACGGTAGTGGCGCGGGAGTAGCGTCAGAGGAGGCGGGGTCTCCCCAGCTATGTGGGGTATCCACAGGGAAATACTCACAAGTGTGTAGTTTCGGAGCAGAAGTTGGTTATTGTACATACGTGTAAATAAACTTGTAAATACTTGTAAATGTCTGTGTGTTTTTCTCCATGACGCCACACTTGACTTTAAATATACTCTGAAAATGACTGCAACAGTCCTCTGCATTTATTTTAGTGTTTATTATACATTTGTATACATTGTTGTAACACCCATTAATATTATGGTTTTGGAATTTAGTTAGAAATTACCATTGCTTAAAATATTTGTAATCCTTTGCATAAGTATACCTTGCGCTAAGGAAAGACGATAGTTTTTGGCAGTTTATGAGAAAATAATTGGATCACAGTTGAAGGATAAGAGGGGGACATGGAAGTTTATGAGAAAGTAATTGGATCACAGTTGAAGGATAAGATGGGGACATGTGGGAAATGATGGGGAACAGATTGAACCCGAATTTACCAGACCTATTTTACTGTGTTTTAGAACACCAGCCCATGCACGAAAAAATCTTAAAGCTTCATTTCTGAACACCTGTGAATTTTTTCACATTTTTTAAATTGCTGGACCACAGTTAAAAAAATATCGCTTTTGTAGTAAAAAAGTAACGCTTTTGTAGTAAAAAGTAACGCTTTTGTAGTACAAATAACGGTTTTGTAGTAAAAAATAACGCTTTTGTAGTAAAAAAGTAACGCATTTGGCTGTCCGGCAGACGCCGCGTTCTAGGCACCTGCGACCTTCGTCCATGAGTAAGGTCACAGGATGGTGTCTGAAACAGAATGGTTAGACTCATACGTCATTTGGTTTAGGAGAACATTTTTTTCCATCTTGTCCGGGGTACTCTTTCTAATTGGTTGGTTGGTTAGTGATTCCGGGCGCGTCAATAGCTTAGGTCATTAGTCCCGTAAGTGTAATGCATGCCCCTCCCCGGGAGATGGCGGTGATCTTCCCCCGCTGGTTGGCAAGATCCGGCGCCGACCTACCGTCGGCTAGCGGGGTTTCTCCCCTAACCAGAACTCTCCCACCAACGGGACACCGCCTCAGCTAGGACAAGCTCTAAGCTCTCGACCGGTCTCCCGGAATATATGGTAGTGTAGTACATGTTAGTGTAAGTGTGTGTAAGGGGAAAATATAGGACAAGGAAGAGGAAGGACAGATCGCGCGCGGTCCGTGGCCCGTTTGTTAGGGTACTGCTCCGGCATTCGCCTGGTGTTGATCGGAGAAACCACGGAAAGCTACCGATCAGAGCGGCCAGCCACTAGAATTCTCCTCCAGACAGCGACTGAATTCGACCTAGCTGAAAAGTTAGTGTCGAAAATCCTGCCGCCGTCAGGACTCGAATCTAGGACCTTCCGATCAGAGGCGCTGCAATGACATCAGTTGATGCACTGAGCTACCGCTCCCGGTGCCTTTCTAATAATGTCATTCTTTGACGCGTTTAATTTAGAAACGAAGTTGGAAGCTAAGTTTTTAAATTGCTCTACGAGAACCGGTATATTTAGTGCTAATTCAAGTACTGATGACAGTTCGCTAAACGTGTGAACATCACATGAAATTTAGAGAAGTATCCCTCCACCGCGACAGCTGTTCAGCCACGCCTCCTTGTAAAGTGTTTGGTAATGGCTCCCGTGAAGACATTACTATACAGAAGTCTAAGAGTTTCGCTGAGGTATATGCACGTACGCGAGTCCGAGAAATATTGAAATTTAATTACGTATGTGAAATGATCCCTTAACATACTCCCTTATTCAGTAAAAGAAAACTGCCACGAATGTAAATACATTTCGCCACCTTAGAGCACAGGCTCCGGAAACACGCATCTCACATTCAAGACACGGTTTTAAAATAAACATATTTCGTATCACACAAAAAGTATATTCAATGTAATGTTTATTAGAAAAAAGAATTTTTACAGAAGAAAACATAGCTCTGCACTTCCTAATTTGATTTATTGCTCGTGGCGCACTGAATTTTCGTCGCACGAAGACATCACAAAAGAAAGTGTCGAAGCTATTTACAAGTTCGCCAACCGCAAACGAACGAATGGAGGAAGGGAGTCTAATGGGTTCAAGGACACAACAACCACAGACCCTAGCTTGCCAGCACTAGCTGTCAAAACGGTCCTTTCTTGTAAAAATCGCTCTATAGTTTAGGTTTTTGTTACCATTAGATCAAGCTGTTAGAATTTAAAATCCTCATAATTGGGAGTCTGACATTGGCGATAGTCAAACCGATGTGATTCTGGGAAAAATACCATTCTTTAAGTTGATTATTGTTTTCTGAAGTGAGAGACTCCTCAGGAAATGGAGAAGTGAATGGCAGAGACTTTAGATGAGTGGAATTCAGCAGCCGCTGAAAGGAAAATGTGTATCAGTGAATGTGAAGAGCTTCGCTGGAGTCCATCAAGACCGCCACGGGAGATAGCGTCGATTGAGGTTGGAGAGCATAATTCTTTCTCTGCTACGATTCAAATAATTTACTATTTTCTACGATTCAAAAATCAACTGAGTAGACATTTGGAACATTTCTCAAATTTTTCTCAGATGCGCATTTCTCAAAACTTAAGTTGATATGCAAAAGCGACAAGTTGAATACTTAACTAATACTGTTCTTTAGAATGTCTGTTGTAAAGCATACCCTAGTATAGATTGAGGGTGGCATTAAGAATCAAAAACCTTTAGCACAAGCACTGCACAATGAACATAGAACAGTTTTCGTGTGGGAGAAAACCAGTGGTGCTAAAACAGCACGTACTTTCTCCCCTGTATTTTCACTCAAAATTAGGGGGAAGTAATCAAAGTTTCGAAAAATTGTACATGACCTTATTTTAAAATCTATCTTTAAAGAACAAATTTCATTAAGGGAAAAACTCTATCTTTAATATTTTACTTGTTGGAAGACTCCGAAAAAATTTTGAACTTTTATAATTTTTGAAAAATCAGGGTTTTCGACGAAGGTGGGACTTTCACCATTCTCTTAAACGTACTTCACACTATCCAAGAACAAAATATAATATAAAAAAATGGCGCCATTTTTTTGAAAAATTGGAAAATGTCCCAGGGGTTTCATGTAAATACCCCTCAAAATTGCAATAGCTGTTTCAAATTCAAGGGGCCGCGACGTCACCCAGATCGAATTGGGAAATTCAGCGAATGGTTTAACCGCTAGCGTTGTTCACGGGTGGACAGATACACGTTTTGCGAAAATCAATTTTTCGCTATCAAGAATCGACAAAATGTGGATTCTGACTAAACAACATTTATAGAGGAAATATTTTGACGAGTAGGGAGCAAGAATGATCCTTTTTGTTACGTAAATTTAAAATGAAATGTCTACAAAAATAATCTTCCACCGTAAAATTGAAATGACTGATTTCCTGCACATTTTAATGCAAACGCTTTACAACTTTCGAGTGTTTACTCACGCACATAATGTGTAGTGCAAGCTTTTTTATCGCGGGAGGGGACGGTAATCTTTCTCCGCTGGATATCGAGATCCGGCGCCGACCTACATCTACGTTTCCCCTACCAGATATCTCCCACCAGCGTCCCCGCTGCAGCCGGGACAAGCTCTAAGCTCCCGTCACGTGTCGTAGTGTACTGCATATAAGTGTAAGTGCGAGTAAGTAAGAGGGTGAGGAAAGGACAATGAAGAGGAAGGACATATCGCATGCGGTCCGTGGCCCGTTTGTTAGGGTATTGCTCCGACATTCGCCTGGTATTGATAGGAGAAACCATGAAAATCTACCGATGAGAGGAGCCCGCTAGAATTCTCCTCCAGACAACGGCTGAATTCGACTCAGTCAGCCAGCGACTAACTAGTGTCGAAATTTCTACCACCGTCGAGACTCGAACCCCCTAGACGTCCCGATCAGAGGCATTGCAGTTAATGCCCTGAGCCGCCTTTGCCAGTAAGTTTATTACAGAAAACAACTGTTCAAAAATTTATATGCAGAACTAAAAACAGAGAAACAACAGGGGCACCAAGTGTTACTACTTCAATTCCTGCTTTTTGAACTATTCCTCCCTCCCCCCTTCGTTACTCCCCTTTCCCTCTCGCCCTCGCACGCTGCGACGCTCTCTGTGGCCAGGATAGGCCTACAGGTGCCTCGGCAGTACAGCCTACTAGAGCAGGATTGTCCAACTGGCGGTCCACGGGCCGTATGCGACCCGCGATGCCATTTATCGTGGCCCACGAAAGGTTATTAGTTAAAAGTGAAAGTCCCTTGTATCCATGGCGTGCGGGAACATTGCGCACGCGTTGTCTGGGTATCAACACCCCCTTCATGTAAATTTAGATTAAGTTTAAATTTAAGATTTTTTTCTAATAAATTCAGTAATTCAAAAAGATTCTAATATGTTTCACGGCGCTATGCATGATATCGCGCCTGATCTGCCTGACATCACGAATGTTTCCTTCTCCCCCCACCGTTGCAGAGCATCCGAGAAAACGGTTGTGATCGATCGAGTCGTGATCGTAACGGGAAGTCAGATGTAAATCACTCGAGTAATGTAAATATGGCCTCAACAATTTTAACGATTTTAATAGTGTCCCTTCATGCCTTGCAAGTCGGACATTCCTTTACCGGAGAGAGACGTACCTACGGGCCTCCGTCAGTCGAGGAGGGGGTGGTTCATTCCGAAATAAAGTGATTGAACAATGAGAATGAAAAGAGTGATTTGCAATGTGGCGTGTAATGGAGAGGGCCGGAATAGCTAAAATTACTAACTAAAAAAGTTTATTTTCTAAGCATCTTTCTTCACTGAACTAAAATGTGTCAATGTTAAATGACCGGCAGCAGCAAAAATGCTGCTTAAAGACACAGAATGATGTTTCAAATTTTAGCACGCAGACTACAGTCAGAAATTAGATTAAATTTAATGTAGAGTTAATGTACTACTGTACATGAATTTTAATGTACCTTATACATTAACGGGAGATTAATGTCCCTGTACATTAAATTTAATGTTTAAATTAAAATCAATGTAGATTCAATGAGACTGTTAACTTAACTTGTGTACGTTAAATTTAATTATACACGTTCATTAAAGTTCATGTATATTAAATTTAATTTACGTAAATGAAAATTACTTTCATGTACTTTTACATTAAAAGTAAAGCAAAAATTTCTAACAGTGTACTCAAGAAGAAATAAAATACTCTCGTATAAAACTACACAATATTAAATGTAACCAAAAGAATCTTCGCGAATATTGCAATAACATAGTAGAGGATATTTGGACTGTGTAACAATTCTTTACGTATCACGAATATAAGAAAATGTTGCTGTCCCACAATGCAAAACGCGAAAAGCAAATATTTAATGGTTGGCGCCTCTTGGTTTGTAGCTTTGCTACCGCTTGACGTCAGCTGTATCATAAGCACTAAGCAGGGCACTCTGGTCATGACATTCAGTCGGTACGCACAGTATGAAAATAGGCGGTTTAACACAATAACATATTTGCGTTTTTCAATCACAATCGAAACTGTTTCATTTTTTTTTCTATTTTCCCGAGTTCAGGGATATTAACGTTTTTTTGGGCTCTCATTTCACTAGAAGAGAGAGGAGTGGGAGGGGGGGCATTGCGATGACAGAATTATATCAAATCTGTAGCTTGTTTTTATTTGTAAAAAGTTTCTATTATACGGGAGCGATCTTTGCTGGTAATTAGAGTTTGTCTACAATTCTCGTCGCTAACTAAAAAAGTCTATTTTCTAAGCATCTTTCTTCACTGAACTAAAGTGTGTCAATGCTATTCAACAAATTTTAGTAAAGGAGTGGGGGTAGGCATTCCGGGGCTCAAGAAAACGTGCGTGTATAATATCTAACGAAACCATAGACACCTCTCACGTGGCCAGAGAATGCAATCTTTTCTTTCAATTTCTTTGCGCAGTGGAAATTAAAACATCACAGATTTGGGATGTTACTTGTCTGGTGCACCGATGGGCCTCTCTTAATTTTGTATTTAGCCATTATATGTCCCGTAAATGGCAATTTGCCTCGGCGGCGTTCGATCCCGGGGTTCGGGGTAGTCGGTCACCCAACCAACAACCCGCGATGTAACGAATTCGCTTCGTGACTTCACGTAGTTAACGAATTCGGCTAGCGACGCCGGTTTCGTGGCCTTTCAGTAGAACCATTCCAACCTTCTCCTGGATGACGGAGGGAAACCATGAAAACCCCAGGCAGGATGGCCGGCACGGGGATTGATTGATTGATTGATTTTTTCATGTTTCCGGGCGCGTCAACTGCTTTGGTCATTAGTCCCGTTAGTGTAGTGCATGTTTTTTCATCGGGAGATGGCGTTGATTTTCCCCCGCTGGATGGCGAGATCCGGCGCTGACCTACCGTCGGCTAGTGGGGTTTCCCCCTAACCAGGACTCTCCCACCAGCGGGGCACCGCCCCAGCCGGGATAAGCTCTAAGTTCCCGACCGGGCTCCCGGAATATGTGGTAGTGTAGTGCATGTTAGTGTAAGTGTGTGTGTGTGTGTAAGGGGAGCGGATAGCGTGCGCGGTCCGTTTGTTAGGGTACTGCTCCGGCATTCGTCTGGTGTTGATCGGAGAAACCTCGGAAAACTACCGATCAGAGCAGCCGGCCGCTAGAATTCTCTTCCAGACAGCGACTGAATTCGACCTAGCTGAAAAGCTAGTGTCGAAAATCCTGCCGCCGTCGGGACTGGAACCTGGGACCTCCCGGTCAGAGGCGCTGCAGTGACATCAGTTGATGCACTGAGCTACCGCTCCCGGTCCGGCACGGGGATTGAACACGGTCCTCCCGAATGCGAAGTCAGCGCGCTACGCCCTGGGCCACTTCGCTGGGATCTTTTAATTTTAAGCGACTACTATAAATATTAGGAGAAAGACTGCGGTGCTCCCCGGCTTGGGTTTTGCTTTGTGCGGGCCGAGGGCGAGAGAGGCCGGCAGGGCCATTTTGCCCCGCCCGCGCGCGCCGAATAACTCACGGCGGCCGCTGACAGGGGGCGTGGCGGCGGGCGGCGATTGGCGCGCGCCGCCCCTCCAGCGGGCGGGCGCGCGCGTGGTGGGGGCCGGGCGGGGGGCGTGGCCGCGGCGGCGCGGCGCCGGAGGGCGGGGGGCAGTTCCCTTCGCCAGCCCGAGCCCGAGCCCGTCCCGACCGCGCGCTCGCCTGCCGCCCGGCCTGTGAGCGACGCCGTGTGCCCGCGGACGAGGCGACCTGCCCGCCCTGCCCTGCCCCGCGCCAGCGCTCTGCGTGTTGTTCCCCGCGACGCGGTCGGATGTCAGCGGTGCGTGCCACGTGGGCGTGATCGCCGCCGGTCGTCGGTGACCGGTGGGCGCTGGCTGGTGACGGTGATTTCGGTGAATCGGTGACGCGGTACGGGATTGTCAGTCGGTGGTGAGTGGACGATCTGGTGATCGAACGCCGAAGAATCGGCCGACAGTGATTGGTGACTTGTTGGTCGGTGAGTGAAGGCGCTCGGTGATTGGTGTGCAAGGTGATCGGGAAATCGATGACATTCAAAGTCGTTAACCAAACGATCCAGTGATCGGCAGTCGGTGATCTGCTCAAGGTGTTCAACGATCCGCGAATGTGTGACGCTGTGATCGGTATCGTAAGCGGTGACAGTAAAGTGACTGTTGTCAACTGAACATCCATCGGCTTGCTGGTTGATGATATTGTTTTCAGTGGGTGTGCCACCGACCATCGTTCACTTCCCGATCATTGATTGCCCGGTGACTGTTGTCGACTGAGCTTCTATCGACTGGGAGTCCGGTGATTCCGTGTCCGGTGGGCGTGGCAACGCACATCGATCACTTCCCGACCATCGATTGCCCGGTGGCTGCTGTCGACTGAGCGTCAAGTGACATCGTGAGTGGGCGTGGCGATCGTCCAGCGCGCGGTGCTTCTGACAGTCGGGTGCCTGTTGGGCCAGGTGGCTGCAGGTGTCTTCGATGGACCTGACGACGCGTCCGCGGCCGGTGGCGGCGTGCGGCGGCGACGGCTGCGGGGGCGGCGGCGGGGGCGGCGGCGTTGGGTGCGTGGGCGTGGGCGGCAAGGCGGGCGCCCGCGCCGCCAAGAGCGTCTTCTCCATCCGGTCGCTGGTGGGCGCGGGCGACGGCGAGGCGGAGGAGCCCTCGATCGGTGAGTGCCGCCTCCCGCTGCTGCGGCACGTGGCCTGGCCACGCCCCCTTGCCTCGCGAGCGCGGCCCCTCCCGCGGGCCGGTGTTTTGCCGACCGCGCCGCGCGCGCGGGTTCGAGTCGCCGGTGCGGAACCGAGGCCTAGGCTCTCTCCACCGGGTGTGCCTCTTCACATATAAATAGAAGAGGATGTAACGTGTGTGCGCATTGAGATGGAAGATTTTATTTGTGATATATCTTCAAAATAAAATTATTTTTCATGCCTTTGTCATGTATAATTTTTTAGTTATTTCTCATTTATATTATTTTTCAAATTCTTCTTCTCGTTGTCCTTCCAATTCTTGTTCTAATTTTTTATTTCTTCTAATTCTTGTTCTTCTTCAAATTCGTGTTCTTTTGATTCTGGTTCTTCTTTTGATTCTGGTTCTTCTTTTGATTCTTGTTATTGTTCTTTTGATTCTTGTTATTGTTCTTTTGATTCTTGTTATTGTTCTTCTTTTGATTCTTGTTATTGTTCTTCTTTTGATTCTTGTTATTGTTCTTCTTTTGATTCTTGTTATTGTTCTTCTTTTGATTCTTGTTATTGTTCTTCTTTTGATTCTTGTTATTGTTCTTCTTCTAATTCTTGTTATTGTTCTAATTTATGTATTCATAATTACCAATGCGCGCAGAAATTGAATCCTGTGCAGCCTCCGTCCGTGTGACGGGTGTCTAAGGTATCGTTAGAAACCCAGAATGTCGAGAAAAAATTTAAAAAATGAAAGAGTTTCGATTTTGAAAATGCAAATATTTCATTGTGTTAGTCCGCATTTTCTCATACTATCCGTACCGACTGAAGTCCCATTCCCAGTGCGTCGACACCTCTGAAGTCATGTGACAGCATAGATTCAAAGAAGAATCCGCCCACCATTAAATATTTTATACTCGCGTGTTGCCTTCTAGAAAAGCAACTCTTTTGATATTCTTCGTATGTAAAGAAAAATAACATTATTCTTTATGCGTATACTACTATACTACTGTATTGTAGAATTCGTATAAACTGTTTTCGTTAAAAATATTTAATTTGCTGTTGTATTATACGACAGCATTTTATTTGTTTTCTTGATCAGAGTGTATGCTACTGTTTGGAGAACAAACAGTAGCATGATTTTATATGGTTGTGTTCAGCGTTTTTGCTGCAGCAGGCCACTAATTGTTTCTTATTTATATTTATTCTGTTTCAACTACGCTGTCACTTCTGTTAACAAAGAGATGACATGAATGTAAGGTATTGATTACAATTAATTGCCAATCACTATTTCTGTGTGTGCGTAAGATTAATCTTTTATTTTAATTAATAAGATTTAATTTTAAAGATTTCTGAAGTAATATTACATTAAATTCCCTTAAAAATGTTACATAATTTAAATTATGGAGGGCTTTAATTTGCCAATGGAAGAAGCTAATTTCATTCGTTTTGGTATTCGATAACTCGTGTTGAATTTATTTGTAATTTGTGTTAGGTAGTGATTTTGGAGGCAACTGAAGTAAACAGAAGGTTTTTCTACTGTAATGATTTTTTTTGAAACGTGTAAACAGTATTTTGCCGTTATCACTTCAGCATTCAAAATTGTTTGAATTGAAACTACCGTACTTTTTTCTGGTTGTCACTTAAAATTTTTTTTTTCAAAATCGAGAGTATAGTTTCGCTTTCTTGGATTAACTTGAGTAATGATATCCACCAACTTCTCAAATTCCATTCAGTAATGGTTTAAACTCATCTTTTGAGTTGATTGATAACTCGAAAACTGTTGTTTGTATCATGGGTGCAAACATTTCCACGAGGAAATAATTTTCCATTTCCACAATAAAAGGATACAAGTATTGCGAACTTGAAACGAAGGGTTTGAAATAGGAAGTCACGCTGTCCTTGCACGTCTTTTTGGCATGGTGGGCATTAAACCTGTGAATGCTGAAAATGCTAGAAACCTTTCTGGTTTCTTATTTGCGAAAACTGTTAACCCTTGGGGAAAACGATGAGCGTAATAGCCTAGGAGAACTTCCCTCGTTACTCTCAAGGAAGAAAAGAATCTTGCTCTCTGAATTTAAACGCTACGGAAGCCGGGCTTGCGGAAATGTTTGTTCATTCTCAATGGGGAATTAAGGAACATTTTTCTGTAAGTACTTTCGTAGGAATAAGACTAAAGATGTTTTAGAATAGTGATTAAAATGTTCATGAAAATAATTACAGCACTACGATGTGCAATAATTTTTAAAACTATATTGTAACATAGGTACAATCATACACATGTAGTGTTATTGATGTTCTAAAAATTTTTGTTTATTTTAAATGGACCACAAGAGCGTTAAAAGTATTTCGTGAACGTAATGGAATTTAGTATAAGTTTCAAATAAGTCTGGTATCGTGTACGAGTATTTTGGTGCAGAGAAATTCAGAAATAAAAAAGAAGTTATGAAATTTTAACAAGCACATTCTTCAAGAAATGAAAATAACGAAGTGGAATATTTACGCCAAAGAAATATTTGAGGTTATCACCAATTTCTGTTGGCAATAACTTTTCAGAATATAGTATTTTTGACGAAACAGTGTTCATTAAGAGATCTATCTCTGCCCCGCGATGTATTTTCTATCTAGAAATATAAGTATTAAATCCTGTAAATTAGCTAGTAGTAAGATACAAGAGTGAGAGGTAATATGCTCAAACGTGAATTCCCAAACGTTATGTATTACAAATAAAAATGTACAAACCCCTGAGAGGCAAAACTGCCGAACAGGAAGAAAATAAATTTAAAAAAAAATTCTATCTATTTCTATCTACTTGCTACTTTTTTGTAAATGCTTTGTGTATTTTTGTTAAGAAGTTCAGTGATATTTGTCGCTTTATCTTATCGTTTTTGAGCTTTAAATCAATTCAGATTGCAATATAAACATAAGGTCGCACCTGCGTTCAACAGAATATGGACATGTGCATTGATATATAGTAAATGATATGCAAGTTTAGAATAGGAATTATATTTATTTCATCACGAAACATGTGATGTGAAGATGAAACGTATAGTAGAAAGAACAAAGTGGAAATATGTTCCTCGTCAATTAGTACTGTTTAAGGCGAAATTATCTTTTGTCAGTAACAAGAGATAATGTAGATGACATTTCTCTTCGTGTGTATTATTATATAGACGTTTTAAGCCTATATATTATTATTATTATTATTATTATTATTATTATTATTATTATTATTATTATTATTATTATGTGTTAAATTATGCGTAAGACCTTTATAAAAGTTGGCGAAAATTAAGTGACAATAATGTTTTCGGTTTTTACGTAGCTGATCTCTGTAGAAAAATAGAATTTTAAATTTTTCGTTCAGAAAAATAGACAAAAATCTTGTATACCTTTGTCATGCACTTTTGAAATAATAATAATAATAATAATAATAATAATAATAATAATAATAATAATAATAATAATAATAATAAATTCAATTTAAAATCATTACATCACTGAATCTTATTCCACAATAAAGTAAAATATTGAATTCAATTACATTTGTATTTCAAGGGTTCTACGTTTTTTAATTTTATTAACTTTCTAGGTTCCAATATTTCAATTTTTTTCCTTAATATCGGCAGGAAGCAGAACAGATAAAAATTTAGTGTAATAGAAAAGTAATATATAGTGATATTTAAGCAACTGAGTATTGAAGAAACTCGCGCATTGACCGAGAAGGTCATATTTTCTTGCGTAGAAGAGTAGGAATCCGACGAAAAATTCGATTTTTCCAATAGCACATTCCTTTTTTGACGATAGTAAAATGAATTGAAGGTCTAAGTTAATATAATATTCAACTTGTGTAGTTCCTTACATAGTTATTTGAAATATCTAAATCTTAAATTCGTGAAGACAGAAAAAATCGCCTGGAATTGTTTTTACCTAAAATTTAATTGTCATTGTTGGAAGTAATTATCTTAGAAAGTATATATGTCGAGATTGCTTTTAAACAATAAGTTATTGTAATTTAGAAACTAGAGGAACGATCAGATTCTAGAGCTAGAAGAGAGTAAACGTTAGCTGATGGTCACCTACACTTTCAGGAACCCAGTGTCAAAAGTTTCCAGAACGAAGACCTTTTGTATACCTATTTCAGAAAATTATGCTTTCTTTTTCTGAGTATGAAGCAGATTCTTTGCAGTGTTCTGCATAATAATAAATTGACAATGATTAAGGTTATTTCAAAGCTATAGCTTTGAAATACTACGGAACTCCATTTCATCACTGAGCTTTGATGCTTAGTATAAATAAGAAAACTCATTTTGATTATTGTTAAAAGGAAGTGCACTCTTTATTCTATAGTTTTCGAGATGTAGCCAAGGTAAACTATTCTGTGTACAAAATAACAAGGATTTTCTTTGTAAGATCATGATGCCTTTGTTCTCTGAAGATGTATTTCGGGGGTCCAAATTAGTTGCAAAGGAGTCTAAATTAAATTATTATAATGTAAGAAGTAGGATACATCAAGATCTTCGAACGAGAAGCAAATAGATAGAAAAGAAACAAAAAACAACAAGAAATTGTTTTCTTCTTTAGTTTCAACATTTCGAGTTCAATCATAAATGAGTAAAGCGTTTATAACCCTGTAAAAATTAAATAAATAAATGAAAATAAATAAAAATAAATAGAAAACATAAAAAATAAATAAAATGCATAAAAAATAAATAAAAAATAAAATAAAATAGAAATGAAAAATTTAATAAAAATAGTGTTGGTCGGGCCATTGTCGCATACCCTGGACGTTGGCGGACCATAAATTGAGGACCATTGTACAACGGTGAAGAATTAAAATATAGCTTAACTTCGAGTGGAGAAAAATGGGCAGTTTCCCCTTCACAATATTTCGAGTTTTGTTTGTATTTCAAAAACCATATGAAATATTTTAAAATTAATTAATATAAAATGTTAAATTTTCAACTTTTTTAATTAGTTTCGAATAATTGCAAATACGTGCAATTGTGTGAAAACAGGATTTTATAATGAATTATTCAAAAGACGTCCCCTTTTCATTCTATGAAATAATTTTATGATATATTTGAATAAAAAGTATTTAGATTTTAATCTATTAAATTATCAGCTTTCGGTGGCTTAGACATAATCATCGGATCTGCTGTCTGAAAGCCAGAAATTCGACTAGTAGGCTCGGTACTCGATTCTCTGACTTCCAGACAGCAGCTCTAGCTACGGCTATGTCGTCTTTATTTTTATTTACTTATTTATTTAGTCAAAAACAGTCAAAAACTGTATGTGACGTATTTGGGAGAAAATCATCTGCGCACGCTTTCTTGAGTTTCAGAATCACTTCCCAATAATTTAACTATTAAAAGTTGAATAATAATAATAATAATAATAATAATAATAATAATAATAATAATAATAATAATAATACCAAAAAATTTAGAAAAGCGAGAGATTAACATTTCAAAAACTAGATATTTATATATTAGTTTTTTGGAAAGATGTAACACGACTATTTCGGAAAGAATACTAACATGCATGTGCCGGCATGTAATGACGGCATTTGGATTTTCGAGTCCCGTCATTTTCCCGGTTCTGTCGTTTACAACAAAATTATCTGATGTAAATCCACGTGTCTGGAATAATCTAACGTAGTTGTTTAGGATTTGGTGGTTATGTCTATGTTGAGGCTTCATTGAATGTCAAACGAAATTGAGTTATTTATCTACATTTGGTTATAATTGCCGAATATTTTTCATTCATAATAAAAACAATATAGGAGTTTTTATAGTAAAATTGGAAGTTACATTATAAGTTTATCCAGATAACTACACTTTTGTTTGGAGATGTCAACACGCTATTCCATAAACGCATAGTACTAGGAGATTTCTTGTATTTTTAACCGTCTTGTAATTCGTAAGAAAGCAAAAATCAAGTCGGAAGATACACAGTCATTCAATAAAAGTGTTTAGGTATTCATAGTGATTTTACATTTCAACTACTTCCTAGTTCAACGTATGTGTTCGATTGCACAACAACCAAAAATTATTTTTGTGAAGATACGTTATTTTGTATTGACGACAGTGAACGGTCGTGGACTTTATATTCCACATTTTGCAAAACTCTGTGGTAATGACAAGACCTTTTATTCAAAGATTTGGGATGCCAACAACAGTTATACAAAGTGCCATACGAGACGCCGAGAGGCAGCGCCATTGCGAAGAGAGTTCCTGGGGTCAGCGTTTCGACTTGTAGGCGTCGGAAATTGAGCTTAAGTGTTTGTATCTTCCGCAGGAGAATACAGTGCTCGTCACATCCCACAAGATAATTTCTTTCTGACGAATGGAGTGCTGAATTGCCAGTGACCGATGGGTAATCGTTGTCTATCTGGGCATGTTCTGCGATGTGCATATATAATGTACATTTGTGAGTGTATGTGACGGTGTATGTGTGTGTAATGGGGGACGCGTTCTTTCTGATTATTTGATAAATTATAGCAATAATTTCACATTAATCATTAAATATCATTTCATATTTTTTAGATTGAATAAATTGTTGTTTGTTTTTTCCATGATGCGCCCGGGATAACAAGGGAGAGGGTATTTCGGAACGCCAGTGAAAATACGTGATGTAGCACCACTAGTTGCCGACCTGGATTGCCGAGGTGGCTAAGAGCGAGTACCGACTCAGCGCTTCGGTCCGAAGGGTCGCGGGTTCGAGTCCCGCCTTGGGCATGGCTGTTTGTCCCTTGACTTTGTGTGTGTGTCGCGGAGGGCCTCGCGTTCTGCTGACCCCAGATCAGAGGAGCCCGCAAGTGTTTGTCTAGTGTATGGTCGAATATGCGTCCCTTCGGGACGTAAAGGGCAACCGGCTGTCGGCTGGATAAAAGCCCTAGGAAAAAAAAAAAGCACCACTAGTTTCAAACTTATATAAAAAATGTAGTTCTCCCGAAGGTGCTACAGTTGAATCTTGGCCTGCCTCTTGAGGTGTCTTTCTAGACCAGGCCTCTCATGATTTCGCAGTCTTCGTCGCCTGCTCTTGATTCTCAGTGGCTGAAGGAGAAATTTCGGTAGCAACTGCCGTGGAGCCTGTGAAATCCAAAGGTCAAAGCGACGGACGCCGTTGACGAACAGCCAGACTCTTTATCCTTCTGCCCTTGTTCAATCTGAATTCGGTTCTATCTCCCACTGGCGTAGTTTCCTATCTTTAGGACCCTATTCTCAAAATGAGTTTGTAAAATTTTTAGTTCCTGAGTTCGTTTTTACGCGCAGAGAATCTTTTTTCTGGTTGAAAACACGTTTGCATGTTCATGAAGTAGTATAAAATTGACGGGAACCCTGGAAAGATTTTTCACAAGCCCTGGACATTTGTTTCTGATGAAGTTTGTATTGAAATTTGCCCTTTCAAACGTTAATTTACACTTTGTCGAGGAATCTCACTTGTTTTACGTTCAGACTTATCATTATTACTAGAGTGAGTTTACTACAATTCATCACCTCTTCAGAGAAGTTGTTTTATATAGGATGAGTCACGTAACTTTACCTCCCCCTGCAGTTTTTGAACGTTGAAGTTATTGCCATGTAGGTTTCACGGAAGTGCATGAGGGAATGGAGCTGACACATGCATTCATTTCTATTTTATCATTTGTATTTTAAGAGATATTGAGGTAACATTTTTTCTCTTTCTTCAAATTAAGTCATGCACACTTTTATCATATGTTAGATAAGCATTTTCCCGAGTAATTTTGATTTTTTTGCGACTCGTGTATAACTGATATTTTGAACGGATAACAGTCCGCCAAAACAAGGTGAAGCAACGCTCCCCCTGTTAACCCGCGCTCGGGTGAGGGAAGCATAGCACAAAATCAAAATTACTTAAAAAATGCTTATATAACATACAACAATATGTATATCATTAGATTGGTCTTTTTCTAGTCATAATAGACTAAAAATATACAGCATTTCATTTGAAAAATACAACTACAACAAAGGTACATCAGTATCTTGTAAAATACAAGTGATAAAATAGAAATGAATATATGTATCAATTAGTCCCATTCCCTCATCTATTTCCGTGAAAACTGTATTGCAATAACTTCAACCGTTCAAATACGGCAGGAGATTCTAAAGTTATGTAACTCACTCTGTATAATGAACGTAATGATTTTTCTTTGTGTCAAAACCTTTTTGTCAAGTTAGTACGTCATTTATTCGCACAAATCTATGTGCTGACTACACTCTTTGGAGGCAGAAATAATTATTCGTTTCTTAAAACATCTATCATTCAGGTAATAGATTTTAAGTAACTTAATTATGAAGTACTTTTTTATTTGGGAAAATCAGTCTTCTGAATGTCGTAAGCATTATTTCTAATCCGAAAGGACACAGATACGATGTGTAGTATATCATAATAGAAATTGTTGGTAAACTTTAAAGGTAATTAACATTCTGTATTTAATTATCCCGTTAACAATAATATTTCGCGTTAGTTCATAGATATAAATGCGTATGGAACTTGTTGAAATACATAAAATAGATCAATGAACGAAAATGCATAATGTAGGAAGTTACAGACACAGTGATATTTTAGAGGAAGTTTAAGTCTTGAAGAGTGTGACAATATTGTTAAATATAATCACTCAAAAACACAGATACAAGTTAATTCAAGTTCCTTTTTTCAAAAGTGGTTTTTATTTATATTTTCCCAAGATTTTTTCCCAGTGAAATGGCGTCATTACTTTTTCCACATTTTTAACTTATTCATAACTGTTTTCGGGATTTTTTAACTTGCTCGTAGTTACTTGCAAGCACAATGAAAAAGTTTCGTATATGAAATGTATTTATGCTCTTTTCAATCTACGAAGACTTTTTCACTATATAATGTACAAGTTCCTTTAATCAACTCCTAAACTTTGGTAAATAAATATAGGAAGTTTCAGGCTAACAAAAATATATCAACAGCAGCAATTAGCGTATCAGTTGATGGCCTGCGTGAAAATTTCAAACCATTTTTTTTATCCTGACGCTCGTAAAGATAGTTTTTATTGTCAATTGAATATTCAGGAAATGTTTTAAAAAGTAAATCGTTCTATTGTAAAGCAAAAGCGTGTACCTACTTTAAATTACTCAGTAAAATTGTTACTCCTACACAGGGCGTTCGTTAACTTGCGTGTGCATTTTGCAAATGCAATTAGAAAATGATTAGATCTTACTTTAGTTGTTATCTCCCTGAAAACTCAGAAGACGGGAGAGGGGATTCAGGCATGTCTCAATAGCAAGTAAAATTTTAGCAAGTAAGCCGCAAGTAAAATTTTAGTCACCAAATACGCATGTATTTTACCTTTTCAGTAAAATAAATGAACAAATTTGTGTTATACTTAACATTTTTCGTTCCTTAGCACTTATTGCGGTTGTTCTCAAACTTCTGTATTTTAGAGATTCTCTGTTTTAAGATCACATTCTCGCAGTACTCTCTAGGGCAATAGATCTACGTTTTGGATTCCATTAAAGAAAATGCACATGGCCTAAACAGTGAACATAAGGACTACACTAATGATTAATTCCTACATAATTGGAGATCTGTCGAATGATTAAGAATTATTTATTTCGCCTTTTCTGTCATGATTTGTCAAAACTTCTTGTGATTTAGTTTAAAAAATTCCATTAAAACAATGAGCACTATACAAAATTAAAATTGAAATCCCTTTGAAATTGATCTTAAAAAACAAGAATGGAAATAAACGTTATGACTTAGATGGATCTTCACAATTCCATGGGCCTGACTTTAAGAACAGCTGATTTAACAGATTTTGAAAACTTCCACACTAATAATTGTGAATGTTAGAAATGTTATTGTCGTTACTACTGCTATCCTCAAATATTGGCTGTTGCCAATAATCATCAAGAATGAATGAATGAATGGGGAATTAATTAATTAATTAATTATTAATTGTATCATAGAATGAAAATCAAAATTATTGATTAATAAACGTTTTCATTTATCTCGCTGTTCATTAAATTATTTTCAGCAGGTATAAATAATTTCATTGTAAAACACCATGAGTATTCCTGATTTTGGTCGATTATTTGTTTGAGTCAAAAATAAATTATCTGGTTTGGGGTTTAATATTTTAATTTATGAGAACACCTGAAAATTGTTTCACGAGCCGCTACTGCAAAATATAAATATTGTTGAGAGAGATAATTTCAGTGTTTCTTTTGATGGGCCTGTTGACTCACGGTCTCAGCAAACTTCACCTTTCTTAGTCCAATGGCAAATCTGAGGGCACTCAAAATGTGTAGAAATTTAATTGAAATATTTCGTGTTTTCATACACGTGAATATTCTGAAATACCGCCAAAATTGTGGGGATGAAACTATAATTTTATTTCAAATGTCTTGAAAATAGGATTCAATTACATGATTAATTTAAAAATTCAATTACATTAGAAATATTGAAAATTGATAATTCAATTTCGTTATTAATTAATATTATGCTTATTATACATTGATTTATGTAATAATTAATTATGATTTTCACTTCAAGCAAGTATCAACGAAATATTATATTATTTGCTTTCCCCTAATGAGGTCGAACGCGTGGCATGAAGTCAATTTATCATCTGACATCACAGGACATTCGTCCGCCAGCAATACATTCAATTTGACAGCGTTCTCTTCGTGTTTGACAGAGTGACCTTTCGTTACATTCTGAAGTTGAAAAAAATGTTGATTAGGAAAAAGTGAAATTCCTGCACAGAACTGACTAAATTTCTGTGGGTTCAGAGATGGTTTATAAAGAATTAACCACATTAGTGAATTAAAATCCTCCTTCTAATTGTTTCTTTTACAAATACAGTATCATCACTAGAAACCGGAAAAGTATATGGTATGAAACGTCAAAATATGTACATAAATACGTAATGAAAATAGTAAAAATATGTAAAATCGGATATAATATGCAATATTAAAATACACTAATTATAAAATACATTTACATAATACGAAATTATATTTATAAAAAAGTTCCTAAATAACTTTTTAAAATAGTACTAACGTTTTAAAACTCATTTGGAGAGCACAAGTTGATGCACCCTTTGCACCATACAACGTTCTCGTCAGTAGTAAAAGCTTCATTTATTACTGTCCAGGACCGTAGTATAGTAGCCAGCTAGTCGCAATGGAAGCCATCGTACAAACTGGCGATATCTACGATCAGCAAACAATCACTGCAGTTTGCAGCTCTCTCATCGAAATGTTACACGTTGGCGATCGCCAAAGTTTCTCGGAAATTAAGGTTAAAGGTTACGAAACACGGCGTTAGTGATACCTTTCACACTTAAAGGTAAAAATGATCTCGGACGCTGACGCGCCTCCACTGAGATAAGTGAAGCAAGCTTCACGTAGGGTACTGGAGTAGACAGCACGCAGTAATAATGTAGGGAAAAATAATATTTTAAAAAAATTCTTCTTTTCACAAAAAATACGTAGGAAAGTTGACAAAATTAAAATATTTTGTGGAAACAGCAAAATATGTAAAATATATCATATGATACTAAATGTGTAAAAGTATGTAACGAAAAAATTGGATGTTGTGCTAGGATGGCGCCGATTCGTCAAGATTACAATTTTGATAACGGGCAAGTAGAAAGACAAAAAAATTGTAATTACATAAAAATCCGGTCTTTAATCATCACCATTTAAGATAAACCTCGTTTTGCCTGTATTCTTCCTCACAAAATCTAAAGTATATATTTATATTCTAGAGATTTTTGTGAAGAATATATAATAAGTAGAGTGTGTTCAGAGTAAAAAAAATCGTTTAAACGATAGAAGTTACTTGTCCCTAAATAGCTGAATTGTGTCGCAAAGATTATATTAGGTCGATTAGTACGCGAAGTGAATGCGTATAAGGCTAATCACGTTTTCCAACACCAAGACAGCGTGTTCAGAGCGGATTTGTGTGGGGACGAATTCACGATCGGAAGAACACGGCTGTTTATGACCGAATACATTAAACATTCAATAGTGTGCAATCTTGGACGCTCGGCGGCCGACGGGTTCTGGCGAGTGCGGATGAACTTTCAAGTCGGTAGGATGGCATAAATGAATTTGAACTATTCGGCCGAACTGAGCCATCTAATATAGACATGGAGAAACATGCTGCGTTAATGACCGAGGAGACCTCGGATTCAATTCCCTAAAAATGTGCCTAACCTCACTAATGCACCAAGCATGTGAAGATTCTTCATGTTACAACGTAGCTGTCAGCAAGCAGTTCTAATAATTTTGATTCCATTACGCGACGCCTATTCAAAATGATTTAAAGTCTGGTTCTGTGTAACGACTCTGATCTGGAACGGTCAAACTCTCGACCGTTCGAGTTCGAATTTTCTTCGGCCGAAAAGGGATTCATTCTGAGCGCCCCCTAATGTTTGCCTTTCTCTCTTATGTACACGAGGTTGGGTTCTCGTCTGGCATTTCCTGGCTCCAGTTCTGAAGGAATCTTTCGAGGTTATAGAGGATGGAACTGTCGAGAAAAGCGAATCAGCCAATTCCCGACCCTGAGGAATCGAGTGATGGAAAGAGAGGGAAGGAAGACTCTCGAGTAATCCCTAACCGATGGACGGTTTAAGTCGTTGGTTAAGATTCCGCCGGCATCCACCGGAAATTGACCACGGAAAATCTAGGAAATGACCGGTCAGAGTAGTTATTCTAGAATGTTCCTCGACGTAGCGATCGGATTTGTTTAATCTTAAGTTATATCAAAATCCGAGTCTGTCGGAACTCGAACCTAAAACCTCCCGATCACAGGCGCGCGCAGCCTAAAACAAGAGCGGAGACAAGTACATTTCTCGGTCCCTTTTTCCCTTCAATTTTATTTACTTACGTATGTCATATTTCACCAGTAAATAAATGAAATTATAACATTAATGCTTCAATTAATAAATAGTTGGGCTTGCATAGAACCATTTACAAGTTGCCACATGGGGTGTCCTGTAAAAATCATCAGGTTAAAAGAAGATAAAATCAGGGATTGAACATATTTATGGAAATTAAATAATTTACTACCGACTACGAGCTCCTTTCAAAATGTTCATGCCTCCTCCCCCTAGGCCTCCTCAGCGCACGCCTACGGTCATGGAAACAGTCGCCTACTCGCAACCACAATCCCTGACGCACCCGATAATGTCTCTCATTCATCAAAATTGCCAATCGTGGCCAAACATTTTCGGAGGACGTAGAAGGTTTGAGTTGGACAACTTTGAAAAGCAGAAAAGAACTGGGCTTACCTCAGAAGGCGTTACGAAGCTGCCCCGTACGGTTTTCCCGGCGGAGCATGTGGGCGGTTACCACTCCTCCTTTACGCCAGTCCAGGTTGGATCTCCGCTGAAAAAACAAACCTAAACAAGCTCCAAACAGTCTAAAACAATTTTCTTAGAGCTATTACAAATGCTCCTTTGTCACAAATTCTCAGCTCCACAAAGAATTTCAAATTGACTCCGTAGAACACTATAAGATATATCTCTCAACCCAGTTCTATCACTCCATACCTCAAATTCCATACCTAGACAACTTGACTCCGGAAAACTCCTCATAAAACCAGAATAAAAAATAGATATCCATACCAGGCGTTCCTAGTCAAATTTTTGAAATAGAATGTTTTTAGAGGTTTCTCACCCAAATTAGTTTGTAGTTTAATTTGATGTAAATTAGAATGTAAGCAACTTAATACATATGTAAAGTGTATTATGTACTGAACTATGTATGCTCAGTAAGAAAATATTTAATAAAAAAATTCAGGCGCTGGTCACAGTGAAGCTGATTTTGCCCGAAATTTCGATCGGCCCAAGCCGGACGTACAAAATCAAAGGAAACAGATCTTCAGTCGGCAGCTGATATTTTCGGACGTCATCGGAAGAGGTAGTTTGGGTTCACTATGGCATTTTCCACTTACTGTCACATGTTTGAACGATTCCGGCACATTAGACAGAAACACCCGACGTCGGACGACCGAAATTTTTGCCAAAGACACCTTCATTGAGATCGCCGCGCCGCCTTAGTTGCTCCGAGAAACCAGACTCTGAAAACCGCTGGCTCGCTCGGTCATTCGTGTGAGAATGACTGACAGCAACGAGGAATTCTTGTTGGCGCTTCCACTGACCTCGCTATCGCCATCGTACTCAGAGTACAAAATGTCAGTAGCATTTCTCAGGACCATTTATAGCTTGGCAGAATAAACAAAAAAATCGTCGCCTTGACGCCCGTGGAAGCCCAGATCGGGCCAAGTCCGACCACCTCTATGGGCAGTCAGAGCGGTGACGTAGGCGACGGCCGCGAAGCTGGGCGACCATGAGGGGCAGACTTTTCTTCTGCCACTTTCGCGCATAAGCAACCCTCTTTTTGGTTGCGCGTTGGTTGCAATAGCTGCAGAATGCGTCTTTGTTGATTTCTTTACTAGTTGCCTTACCATTCAATCCAGATCTGTCAAGCGGCGTAGATCATCTGCGTAACGAACGTAGAACAGGCCTGCCTAACGAAGTGGTTTCCTAACCCGGAAAATATCTGAGGCATTGCGAGGGTCGCCACTTCCTCCCCTCTTCCCTCTCACTTACTCCTCTTCTCCTCTGCAATTGTCCCGCCGCGTCGCACGGAAATCTCGAAGGCTACATCATAGACCAAAAGGCTACTCTATGGTTACACTCTTTACTCTTTACTCTATGGCTGGACTACTTAAACGATTTTTTTCGCTATTGTTCTTATGAAAAACTGAAAGAGATTAAGCTGAAAATCTACAAACGAAAGCAGTAGAAAAAAGGGAAAGTCTTTGTTTTCTAGAAGCATTAATCCTATCGTATTTGGTAATTAGTAAATGCGAAAACGAGGCAGAAGTTTAGTATTGTTCGCGTGTCTGAAAGTCCGTTTTGAGACAAGCGCATCATAGTGGAAGGACGGCGACGGCTACTAACATTTGCATAGTGTTTCCAGAACTGACGCAGTCCTGTTCCCAGTACAGCGAATGGCCCCACGGCTGGTCAAGATGGAGTCTCTTAGGCCCATTTGTGGGCGGGATGGATCTACTACCGGTGACGCACGGCTTTATTTTCCTTGCGAAGGCATGCGGGCGCCTGGCGGCCGCGCGCCGCCGCGTGTGGTGCTCCGCCGGACAGCCGGTCGCCGCGGGGCGGCCCCTCCGCCCTGCCCCGCCCCCCTCCCCCTGCCCTCCGACGCTTTCCCGTAATCGGCCGCCGCCGGGGCAGACGTGCACCTTCACAAAATGACTGGTTCCCGCAGTTAGCAGCTTATAACGTGCGCCTCCCCACGACCGCACCAGAACACACGGCCATTAGCCACGCCAGATGTGGCCCGAGCTCTGCCGCCGCTGCTACCGCCACTATCGCCTCCGCCTTTGGCCCGGCCTCCGCCACCTCCATCCACTTCCTTGGCGCCATTTGCACCCGCCATTGCACCGTTGCTACTCGCACCGGCTTTGGTGGCTCAGGGCATCAATTGATGGTACTGCAGTGTCTGTGACCGGGATGTCCAAGGCCCTGTTCGAGTCCCGACGGAGGTAGGATTTTCGACTCGAGCTTCATAGCTAGGTCGAATTCAGCCGCTGTCTGGAGGAGAATTGTAGCGGTCGTTTGCTCTGATCGGTAGTTTTCCGTGGTTTCTCCCCTCAACACCAGGAGAATGCCAAAGTACCGTATGAAACTGGCCAGGGACCGAGCGTGATCTTTCCTTTCTCTTCCTTGTCCTGTCCTCACCCCTTACTTACACACACACACACACACACACACACACACACACACACACACACACACACACATGCATTACACAACATGCTCCATGCAAAACGCTCCATGCTCCATGCATTACACTTGCCGGGAGACCAGTGGAGAGCTTAGAGCTTGTCCCAGCTGGGGCGATGCACCGCTGGTGGGAGGTACTTGGGGAAAATGTCGCAAGTTGACGTGTAGATTGGCGCTAAGTGTGGCCATCCAGCTGGGGAAGATCACCGCCCCGCCGCTCCCCGTGATAAACGCATTCACTACACTTATAGGACTAACGACCTTAGGAGTTGTTATGCACGTAATATCTAATAAACCAATCATTGCTACTCGTGCTTAGTTATTACTGCCATTGCCATCCCCGCCGTCAACATTGACTCCGCATCGCTGTAATAGTCTCAAATGCTACCGTTGTCGCCCCTAACGCCACAATCGCCACTATTGTCCCCTCGATGCGCTACCGTTGTCGATACAATTGCCACCATTGTCCCCTCGAATCGCTGCCGTTGTCGCCGTAGGCGCCTCCGTAGCCACCATTGTCCCCCCCCCCCCACAATCGCTACCGTTGTCGCCCGCAGTTATCACCGTTGTCGCCTGCAGTTATCATCGTTGTCGTATGCAATCCCCACCGTTA
Source organism: Teleogryllus occipitalis (assembly GCA_011170035.1). NCBI lineage: Eukaryota > Metazoa > Arthropoda > Insecta > Orthoptera > Gryllidae > Teleogryllus > Teleogryllus occipitalis. The sequence continues at coordinate 49,006 of BLKR01004955.1, forward strand.
TCGCCCGCAATCGCGACCGTTGACTCGTGTTTATCAAACATCTACGAGCGTCCTAAGTGGACGATAACTTACAGCGTAAACACACTTCTTGATTTCTTACTTGGCTTCAACGGCGTTTACTTTGTGAATGTGCACATTTCGCATGGTAAACTACACGATTTTACTTTTTGAAATTAACAAAAATGTTAAGATTATTTAAGAATTTTAGATTTTGTTAATATTATTTCGCCGAATTCAAATATTTTGCCTTGTTTGTTATATCTGTGAACTAATTGTTTTCATTTTGGCATGATATCCTATTTTTGCAAATCTCCATTCGTTAACCAGTCTTTATAGAAACAGGAACAATCGAAGATAAAAAGAGGGTACATATTTTTTTATAAATAAATGATACTAAATAGTTTGTAATGCAGTTGACTCTTTTAACTCGTACTCCAAGAGTTTATGAAAAGAGTTCGAATTGTGGAAAATTCGAATTAGTCTAACAAAGGCGTTCATTTTTAAAGGAAAAATTTTCAATCAGAGTTACTATAAACCAAAGTAATAGAGATGCAATGGAACATACTCTAAAAAGGTGCCGTATTTTTTGCGTTGTTCATCAGTAAAAACAACAAACTGTGACTCCATCATTTTTGAAAAATATCTTGAGCGTTTGAAAGTTCAAGCAAATCACGTTTAGAATCTACATGCACTTCTATAATTGCGTAGTCATGCTAGGAGCAAGTCGATACGACAAATACTTCTTACTTACTTTCTTCTTATAATACTTATCACATTACCGTGCCCTTACCAAATCACTAAAGTAATTTTCCTCCAAATTGTCATTTATTTAAAATCTGCTACTTCGATAAATGGAAACTAGTAGAAAAATTAAAAGCATGTGCATAAAATTAAAAAAATAACAATTGTTTTGTGACGAAAAGTTGTTGAAATTAATCTTGGTTAATTAAACCACGTTTACATATTACTTAAGGACCATATTTACATATTACAAAAGACAATACTTTTTTAATTGACTATTGATAAAAAAGAATTGAGACAATATTGAAAAAATATTAAAAATAGTCGTTTTTGTTCAGTTATTACTTTCAATAAACCCACTCAGTGTTGTACGTCTCTCAACTTCTTTTTGTAACATATTTTTGAAATTACAATTTTACTATTATAACATATGAATATATTCAGATGTAACTACATTCCAGCAGACAAAATATATTTTATTATTTTACACTTATTAAAGGAACAGGTACATTACGATGTCATATCAAAAGTGTATCTTTTAATATTTTTTATACGATGGCATCATATTTTTTTAAATTTCATTCAGTAATATATTAATGAACAGCTAGACACTGAATGTTTCGGTGCAAGAAAAACAACTTTAGTTTGTTTTATTGATTTGTCGAAAGCACGAAATATTGTCAACCTGTTTTACAGATATGATTGATTATTATAAATGTTGGTAGATATGACTAAAAATTGTTTGCATGAAAGATTTAAAATGAATAAGAATTAATAATTATAATAAATGTTCACAGATATTTTCAAAAATTCTCTTTATTTTCAATTGCATTCCTGGTGAAAAAAGAATGCTATTATGAATCGTCACGTGTTTTATTATGAAGCATATACGTAATGGGTTCCATAAGTTTTTGGCCTCACCGACTTCTATTATTTATACAAAAAAATAATTATGTATTTTTCAACTTAATCTTTCTGTACTCCAACCCACTTGTCACATCTGAATATTAACATTTCTACTCCTCTGAAAAAAAATACTCCGATTTTTTGTTGCCAAAATATTTAAAAACTGCTTCTTTCACCTCACTGTCGTCTACAACTCTTCTTTCCCGAATGTTTTCTTCAGTTTTGGTAAGTGGTAGACGTCACAGAGAGCCCACTCTGGACTGGATCCAACTCCTTAAAGCCATAGTACTTCACAACATTCTTTGCCATCTGAAGAGTAAGCACAGGTGCGGTGTCGTGGAGACTCTAAACAACATGAGATTTCACGCACTGCACCCAACTCAAGTACCTCTCTCCACAAAACTGAGATGTCGCCTGTATACTTATAGCATTATAACAATATTAAAGATAACAGTGCTCAGAAAGCATTGATGAGCATTATCTTGGTGAGCCGGAAACTTACGGAACCGCCTCCGTGATAACAACGGAATGGGTGCGCTACTCAACTATTAGTGCATTGTCGTATATAAAATGCATTACTGAATTTCTTAATATTCTTTAATAATTTCTCCGGTAGTCATTTATGTTTTTATGGTATATATCTGCCGTTTTCTTTGCGTGAGATTTCGCTGCATGGCGTTCGCTGTGCGCGAATGGGGCGTTGCCGTGGAGAGGACGCAGCCGAGGAGCGGCAGGCGTGCGTTTAGGCCTGGCCAGGCCCGCCGCACGACGCCTCACCGTTGCAGCCGGCGCGGCGTCACCCGCGCTCTGGCAGAAGGCATTCCGACTATTTCACACTGACCGTCTCTGTTCCCTTTTCCAAAACAAAGGTTTTCTGCTACTTTACATTTTATTTTTCTATTTTTTTTTTTTTTTTTTACTTTTCTTCATCCTTCTTCTTTGTCTTTTTTGATTTTTGATTTCCTTTTTATCTCTTCTGTGTTTAATTTCTTCTTGTTTTCTTTTACTTCATTTTTTCTTCTTTTTTCTACTTTGTTTTGTACGTATTTCGAAATTATATTAATTTCCTTTCAGAAAACTCCTTTGTGTATGAAAAAAAAGAACGAAGTTTTCGAGTCAATGTCTGCTCCCAATTAGCGAATGAAACAATTTCTAGAAAATATTTGAACCTTGTTTACAAATAACTATTCCATGAAGGTTTCATCGCAATTTTGTGTGTCACTGTACTTCGTTTTATTTATCTCTTTTTATTTGTAGTTTGGATACAAAGTTATAGCAATTTTGGCAAAATCGGCTTAATAATTTTTAGTCTTTTGTATTGCTTAAAATATATATAAGCCTTCTAGAATATTTCAAATGATTGACTATAAAGTTTTAGATATTGAAACATTTCCGCTTCTTTTCTATATTTGCAGATGTATCTCAAACTCATTCAAATTTATACGCCTTGTCGAAAAATATCGACTTAGTACAGCAAGACCGTAAGAAACACACATATCGCATAATTCGATGTAGTATAAGTAATTTTATTTTACATAAGATTTAAGTGATAAATGAGAATGTCTCTTTTTTCTCATATTTGAAAACAATATTACAAAGGAAAAATAATTACAAAAGTAATATGAAATAATTGAATACGGATGTGATCTTTCGAGCTTCCAGGAGAATCATGTCATTAGAAAAAATTGTATTGAGAGAGGAAGCAAGAAGCTCCTCATATAGGCATTATTCCATGTTTGCAAAATATTTGTAAAACGAATTAATGAAGAGTTAGAATAATAAAAATTCTAGTTTTATAATGAGTATTTTTGGGGTTTATAGTAGGTTGAAGCCTGTATTGGGGAAAGATTTGTGTAAAAATTGTGTGTGAGATAGGCTACTTTTTTGCTGTGGTTTTAATCATTGTGCAGATGATTGTTACTGATGTATAAAAGTCTTTTTGTAATCAAATTTAAAAATTTATTTTGGATCATTTGCTTTTTGTTCACATTGGCTTTGCCAGCATTGGTCCAGATGAGACAAGCGTAATAGTATTGGATAGATTATTTGCTGTGTAAAGTGCTTTAGTCGAAGATAATTTACAACTAAATCAGGCAGCTGAATTTATTTCGTTTTAGCATGTTGTATTATTATCATATATGTGTTGCTTTCAGTTGAGTCGAGTATCAAAGATTAATACCATGCACTTTGTTTCATTTCTTGACGGGAAATTGATGTGATTTTTGGAGAGTAGAAGAAAAAATAAAAATGGCTTTAATGAGAATATTTTGAATAGTCATTTTGTTGGGTTCAGATTGATTTTCCATGTATTAGCCTCGCCTGCAAATAAATTTTTGACAGGTGATTTTTGAAACTCTGATTGTAGATTTGTTAACGAGTTCCCTGGGATATAGAATGCAGTTTTATCTAGTAAATGAACTGCAGATCTAAAGATTTATACGTGACCATAAAATAGGGAAAACTCATTTATTTCGGGCTGTATATTTCGAAAAGCTAAACATAAATAATGTTAAAGAATATAGACAATTGAGATGCTGTCATAGAAGTCATGTGCCACAAATATAGGCGCCTGTAACCTGAAACAAGAGGAGAGACAGGTACTTTTCTGGGCTCCCTTTCCCCATGAACTTTCTAATTTGAATTTATGACATACTATTTTACTACTAAATAAATAAAATAATCAAGGAGACTGAAATGACAATTAATAAATACAACTGATTTTGTGTTATACCACTCACACCGTGACCAGTTGGCTCTCGCCAAATGTATAACAATTTTCCAAATTATCATTATACAGAAGGGAAAACTCAGGGATTGAAGATTTTTAAGGAAGTACAATGATTTATTCGTAATTTCACGAGTCTTCATTCACAATTTTCTAGGAAGCCACGGACCTCACACCATCAGGCCTTCACACCTCATGTTACAAAAGTCAAATTATATTGAAAAGGCATGAACGGTTTGTTCGGGAGCCCCTCACACGAATGGGTAACATCATTTTTTAATATAATTGGGTTTTTCTTTCGTGGCAACTGAGGATAGTATCTTCAAGATGGAATATGGCACGGCTTTTCGCGTTTCTTGTTCGTGCCGCTTGAATCGCTTGATATGCAACACTGTTCGATACTATCGCGATCATGCGACATCTTCCGACAGGAGCGAGAAAGACGCAAAAAATGTGCTGTATTCCATCTTGAAGATAATACTCACAGCTGACACGTTATGAAAACCCAAGTATAGTTTCAAGACAAAACTATTTCATCTAGTGTCTTACCTGTTGTAGCATACCGGTCATGGATGCTAGCTTATACACCGCGAAACTACTTTTTTATTCTTTTGTGACTTGTATACTTTTCCAAGTCAATGACTCAATTCATTATTATTAATATACGTTCCCTCTTTTTATATAAAAGCTTGCGTCTTTTTTAATTAATGAAAAGAACGTCGCATTTCAAATAGAGTTCCTCAAACCTTCGATATGTGTACTCCATGCCCGAAATCGTAGAACATATCAAGAGTGCATACCAATGGATTTTATCTGTCCCGATATTCAACGTTGATAAGGAAAGTAAATCAAGATGCTGATGGACAAAATTTAACACTCCGAAAAATTTTGAAAGAGACCTCTCGCCTCGCGTAATGAAACATTTTATTTTTGTAAATACGTTAAACCCCTGAAAAGACGAATGGAACATATGGATACATATTACAATTTTCAGCGATGACAAACGGGTGGACCTTTTAATCGAAGCGCGGACGCACAGATGGTCACTAAAGAGGAATATCTGTATTTAAATATTATTGCCATATTGACGAGGGATAAACATTTTAAAAAATTTGGACGTTTTACTTGGTTATTTAAGTGTACACTCGTGCTGAAATCAGTAACTAGTTGATTAGCTATTTTCTATAATTAAAATTGTGTTTATTTATGTATTATCTCTTATTTTTGGGAAAAATGGTAGATATTTGTCGGTACCTACAAAATAATGGCACATTTTGAATGTGCTTTATATTTTAGATTATTTAAATTTTACTTTTGAAACGGTGTTACTTGAAATTGCATCTGGAGATTTGAAATTTGTAAAAAAATATTGAACGAGTTAATTTAAGTTTTCCAAAAATTAGCGGACTGTTTCAATGCGTATTTTCACCTGTCATTTTATAAACTTCATGAAATTATATTAAATGTATTACAAAAAATACGTCAGGAAATGTATGGAAAATTCTTAAACTCCTCCCCTCCAAAAAAATGAAATGATGGGAAATTGTACAGCGTACATACAATTTCCCATCATTTTTGGTACATACAATGTATTGGTCGAATTTGGGGCAAAACATGAAGAACCTTTTCAATTTTTCCTTTAAAGATGACTAATGTAGGATCGATCCCCAAATTTCTACAAATACACCAAAAACAACAACAACAACAAAGGGCCGAAGACTTCTAAAAAGGAAGGAAAAAGAACGGAAAAATGCATCCAAGCCTGAGTCGATCCCTCCTACAATCTTACATTTAAAAAATTGAAATTGTAAATTACAATTGCGATTGTTATATCATGATTCATGTACTTCATGGAGTAAATGAAGCAAATTTATCGCTGAAAAATTTCCAACGATAAATTTGGAAATTTTTAACACACTCAAGGAACGTTTTTAAGATTTAAAAGAGCATGTTAAGAAAAAATAAAGTTGGCAAGTCGGAAGGGCTCAGACTCGTCACGAAAATGATAACTTGCAAGCGAACGTTTCTTACAGCTTGCAACGCAGCTACTATTCGCGATTACTCTAAGAATGAGGTATAGTTGGTTGATCTACAACTACGAATATATTAATAATTAAGTATTTATGATACAACAAATATAATAAAATGAATTTGGAACAATAACATCAACTCCCTTCCGACTTGCAACTGCCCTTGAGGAATGAAGTTCGACGAGCAGTGATTTTGGAGAGCTCAAATGAATGGAGATAGTAACTGTGTATTACCCTATCTGTGCGTAAAACACATTTAAAATGTTTTGCATTACTTTAAAAGCGAGATGGAATGGAACAATAAATACCGCACATTACTTCGTGGAATTTTTGGGGGGAAAATGCGTTCCAATTTCAAAATTAAGCACCTTGCAACTTACGACCAATGTGTATATATTTCCCCTTTCTGACACGTCACAGGATTGCGAACCTTCCGAACAGAAGTACAGTCTGAGATAGTGGCAAAAACTACGTTTATCACTGCAGCGTCTCTGTCCAGGACGTCGAAAGGTTCTCGAGTCTTGACGGTGGCGCATTTTCCACACTAGCACACTAGCCATATGGGTCGGGCGAATTCAGCCGCTATCTGGAGGAGAATTCTAGCGGCTGGCTGTTTTGATTGGTAGTTTTCCGTGTTTTTTTATCAGTTCCAAGCAAATATTGGGATAGTACCCTAACAAATGGGCCACGGATCACGCGCGATATTTCCTTTCTCATCCTTGTATCTTATCTCCTTTCTCTCGCACATACAAGTTGGGAGACCAGTCGGAACCTTAGAGCTTGTGGGAGGTGCTGGGATGTTGCTACGTTGGAGGAAGATATCTAGAAGGCGGACACCGGTTTTAACCGATTTTTAGGTGGTACAGGGTCCATTGCGGGAGGAACACCATCTCCTGCGATACATCATGCTCTACATTTGGCAGACTAATGACCACAGCAGTTGACGCTCTCGGAAATATCAAACAAGTCGTCAAACACATTTGTCTGTTTGCAAAGATTACAAATTGCTACATTAAAAATTGCCCATCATTTTGTGAGTGTATTTAGGTAGTTTGGTGTTTAATCAAACATGTGAACTTAAATATGTAAGTGGACGATTACGACTAAAAATCGTTCTGACAATCAATTTGGTCTTTTCTGTCTAACATGGCTAATATTACTGTTTAGTGACTAAAACTTCTACTAGTGGAAATATTCAATATTTAAATTATTTTCCTTTCTTCTTCTGATACTAGTTGTGGATGTTTTCGTACATTGCATCATAATGCATCACTCAGAAGGACTCGAAAGCTCGGTCGTCAACTATATGACGAGGGTAGGTTCGTACTTCCTTGATGTTTAGGGGATCACGTTATGATATCATCTAATACAAAGCTTTATTGATTCTGTTAAGTTTTTCTAAAACACCATGGTCTTTCGGTCATGTTCAGGTCATGTTTCTTTAATGGTTATGTAGGTTTGTGTACACGATTTTTGAATGAGAAGCTTAAAAATATTATCACTCCCGATTATCTCAAGTTTTCTTCAGCTAAGTTCCTCACGTACTTTCGAAGAATGTGTCTCCATCGTGTGTATTAATATGCCTCACAATATGACTTACCTTTTACGATTTTATTTAGTAATTCCCCTTCAGGCTGAATATTCGAGACATAAAGAATTGAACATGCGTTGTTACTTTTAATCCCATCATTTTGGTTCTAAGAGCCCACACAAAGACGGAGTTTCTCCGTTTTACATGGATGAGTGACCAAGGTGATATTTCCAGCAATTTTCTACAGAAGCATTCAATTGAAAAGGGAAGAACTTGCCTATGACATCAGACTAGTTAAGAAGAGCAGAGAGAAAAGAAAGATCGTAGATTAACGAGCGTGTAAATACTATGCTGGAGCTATAAAACGCAAGTGTTAGTTGTCAAACGTTTTTTTCACGTAACGTTCCAACAAGTTAAACAAGATTACCATGAATCACCTGAGACTAAAACGCAAGACCTAAAACGAATATCCAAATCAACGAGGATCAGACAAATTACTATTTAATACCATACAATAATTGGAAGTAATAAACTAAAAGAACTAGATGATTTGCTTATTTGTGAATATTAGTCTAAAAAATTATATATGAAATGCTGAGATGATCTGAGATTCATGTTCATTTTATGGAAATACAGTTCAATAATTGTGAACACATTATCGGGAAATATACCAAGAATTGATTGTTAAAATAAAATACACGGGAATAGTGTCCAAGATGATGTGCAAGTTAGCAAGAATTGTTAATTATCCTCTATAAAATTAATGTCGTTTAAAGACGACACTAAATAACATGCAATTTATTTTTTCTCTCTGGAATATTAAATAAGATTTGTATGTTTCCAAGGACTTCAAGGACATTTATGAGCATTTCATATTGTAGATAATAGTCACATTTTATAGGTAACGTGGGAGATAAATGCACGAAGCTTCCTGAGGTGTAAGATTTCCGCCCGGCACAGGGAGAACAGTTGCTTTCTCTCCTGAGATGTATGAATTATTTTATCGCCTACCTGTGTATCCGGGAGCAGAAGACGGCTGCGCCTCAATGGGTTCTATTGAAAGGCCGTTGGTTCAAATCCCGCCTGAGGCATGGATGTTTCCTTGTGTGTCGTGGGATAGTGGGGCTCGGCCAACCGCCAAGTATTATTTCTTGCCCACCTTCCTTCGAACCTCGTACGGCCGAAACTCGAGACATATGTGCCCACTTCATTGGGGTTTGAGTTTCAAATCCTCCGTAAGGCAGGGTCGCTTGTAGTATGAAGGGGCAGACCCGACCATAACATGTCACCCTACATACTCACTTAGCACCAATACAGCAGGTAGATCCTCTCCTTTTACTTATATATTTCGCTGAGATGGGCCTACGAGCAGTATCGATAATACTACCACTAGAAACCGGTAAAGATGGGCTGTGGGTCACCTCTGAGAGCCGAAGGGGGGGGAAGAGTCCCATCCAGAAATGTAGATATGCAAACGTGAGAGAGGAAAGAGATTTGTGATGAGGTGGGATGGATGGGTCGCTGAGAGGGGCCTCATGACTAAATAGCTATCTGATCAAAAATATATATTACTAATATCAAATATACGCATAAATTAAGATATCTACGCTGTCTCCAGCCATGTGAGAGATGGCTCACATGGTTTTATTAAATACCCATAAACTCGAGAAAAATATAAAAACATGTATATTACCAAGTTCCAATGTACGCAGATATTGAAAGAAAACTTTGAAGCTTCAGGCTATGTGAGCAGTAGTAACGGTTTCGTTAGATACATACGTACTACTCGAGAAAAAAAAAAAAATGAAAAGATTTGGAGAAAAATGCAATTATTTGATTAAGTTAATCCGCAATTTCCTACACAGTTGAAACAACTTTTTTCTACAGTTCCTTTCTGAATATTCACAATACTTATATCATTCGATTTTTCATTTTTTTAAGAACTTGAGAATGAGATCGAAAGTACATACTTCTATTAAAAAAATAAATTGTTAATAACTATAAAATTAAAAATACTTCAAACGATAAGACGAAATATGTTATTTCTTCCATCATCTACAATCACATGGCGCAAAAAACATCTCTATACCTCAAACCATTTCGAAAATATTGGCTATGGCCAAACTTAGGTGGTCCACTGTAAATACAGTCTTATGCCGAAAACGTGTATTATGGTTTGAATTAAGTGAATCTTTCGCATCAACACATTTCTCTTTATAAATGTTTAATTTAGAATAACATAAGCTCTATTTCTTTCTTCTCCCCATTTGCGATTCAAGTGAAAAGAGTAGCTCACAAAATGTAGATGAAGATGATCTGAGCGTCTCTTTTTTATTTTAGTTGCTAGACAGGCACTACCATGCATGCGTGGGTCAGCGTTCAGAAAAAAGGTTATTCATGTTTTCTATTCTAAATAAACGATACAACGTAGCAGACGTTAGTCATGTGAAAAATAAATTACAACAAATGTTAAAAATTTACTTAAAGCAGAACAGTTAAAATTCAAAGGAGGACGAGAGGACAATTGACGTCAATGGAGGACTGCCCCCTCAAATGAAGGACGGTTGGCAAACCTACGTATGACCCACACTGGAGAGAAGGATATAAGATTGTTAATGCAGGTATAAATGTATGTTGCTTACATCATTTGTACACCCGAATGCCATACAGCACGTACGAGATAACGTTTCCCACAGCGGCTGCGTCCTTAGCAGAATTCCTCGAAGATTTGCAACTAACTTCTTTCTAATCCTCTCTCCTAAATGTAATAAACAAATGGGCAAATGTAGCAGCTTGATCTAACACTCCTTCTAATCCTGCCATCTTCGACGTTTCGTTTCTTATTATCTGATCTCATGATATATAAACTTGTGATACGTTTCTCTATCCAGTTCATTCTTTTTTCCTTTAAAATTACTGTAAGGTTATCCCATTTTGCACTCAAACAAATGCATTTTCTAAATCCACGGTGTCAAAGTACGGCTCTTAGGCGTCAAATAAATCTTTATCTTTTCCCAAAGTTTTACTCAGTTGTTTTCAGTAGACCAATAGTGGCACGAATCTTCTTAAGCCTCTTTTTTTATATTCCAAGGTTTCCCTTCAATCTTCTACATACCACTGAGATTAAAAAATAAACATCTGTATAAAACGCAGCCAATATAAAACATTTTGTTTTCAAAGTGAAATTTCTTTTGTGCATAACACCTACTTACTACTCATCCTTACGCATGATTAAATGATTGAATTTATTGAATATGATTATATGATTAAATTTATTGAATATGATTATACGATTGAATGTATTGAATATGATCATGTGATTGAATTTACTGAATATGATAATAAGGCTGAATGTATTGAATATGATTATATGAATGAATTTATTGAAGTAAAATGCTTTTACGATTATGTTCTATGAACGTCTGAACTATCTATTTATGCTAAAGTATATAAATAAGTATAGTATTATTATACTTACATTACAATTTGTTCTGAATTTGCATATTCTAACCAGAGACCAAATAAATTTACAAGATTGTTCTTTATATCAGTTTATGCAAATGCGCTTATTTGCACGATACTGACAATTTCAGTAATTTTATGAAAATTATATCAATAATCAATGTAATATTATGTGATAAAGGGCAAAATTTACCGAGAATAAACTACAAAACAAAAAATGAATTTGTAGATTTGTAGTTACGAGTTCAGATGTAAATCTTAAAAGTAAAATGTTGTAACTGAGTACCTACTTAACTACATTAGTGTCAGGTAATGATGACTTGTAACTAAAATATTTTATAATTATATTTTTTATCATGACATGCACTTTTTGAGTTGATTAAATATCTTGATCACTTCCTAAGATGGTAGTTCGTGCGTACAATTCCTTCATTAGCAGGACTACTTAGCAGCGTAGCTCTTTGTAAAATGACTTAGTCTCGCTTAGTGAACATTCTCCAGTGTAATTTCTAAAGAAAAAAATGCATATTTATTAAATACGGAAAATATAGTGGTTAATATAATTAGAGTAACTCCTTTTCTACTGGAATTGGATGAATATGTTGTCACATATCTAAATGTTTGCTCTCACACTCTCTCTTTTGTGTCTTTTCAGAATTTCGTCATCTTAGAATCAAGGTTTGGAAACAATGAATGATAAAAACGGATTAATTAGGAATAGATAATTAAGTACAGCCCTGAACACAACGCACTAAAGTAGTTTTAGTAGTAACTTTAAAAGGTGCCATGAATGTTAATTGCGACAATATTGTAAACTATTTCTAATTTTTATCCTTTACAATATTAAGTTTAATTTTCATGTATCTTTTAATTTCGCAACTTATTCTTATTTCATGAGCTTGTGTCTATCATTAGAGCTGAGTGTAATTGTAGTTTATTTGGTTGGTTCTCGTTCACTTTTGCTTCGAACCTGTATAATATTTTGTTTATCAATTTCAATTACTTTCGGGTTAATCAAAGATATCTCTAAGACTCACATTTGGGTTCATATATTTTAAAGAAAAATTTATTACGCCTGTTGTTTTATAGGCAATGCATTTTAATGAATTATTAAAAATAAAAATTAATTTTAATATGACACAATATAAAACACAATGTAATTCGTGTAAGTTCTTTTAATCTAAGAAAGATTCTTATGATGTTAAGTCCATACAATAAAATATAATGTAGACTAGAATATAATAGAATAATGAATGATAAATAATACATCCCCCTATGTTTTATATTGGCTGCGTTTTATACAGATGTTTATTTTTTAATCTCTGTTGTATGAAGAAGATTGAAAGGAAACTTTGGAAAATAACAAAAAGACTTAAGAAGATTCGTGTCACCATTGGTCTACTGAAAACAACTGAGCAAAACTTTGGAAAAAGACAATGATTTATTTGGCGCCTAAGAGCCGTACTTTGACACCGTGGATTTAGAAAATGCGTTTGTTTGAGTGCAAAATGGGATAACCTTACAGTAATTTTAAAAGAAAAAAGAATGAACTGAATAGAGAAACGTATCACAAGTCTATACATCATGAGATCAGATAATAAGAAACGAAACGTCGAAGATGGAAGGATTGGACGGAGAGTTAGAGCAAGCTGCTATATTTGCACATTTGTCTTTATTACATTTAGGAGAGAGAATAAGAAAGAAGTTAGTGAGAAATCTTCGAGGTGTGTTATATCATTGATCATTTTCTTTAAAGGACCCTAAGTACCTGAACAGCGAAGGAAAAGATAATTTATTCTCATTGCGCTTTAGTCACGTAATCAGTTGATTTGTGAATTGCGAAAACTTCCGCACTTCTATTAGAAAGCCGAAAATTGTGAAAAATCTTGTAGTCAAATTCGTCGTTCCAATATATTAACGTCGTGCAACATTCGGCCAGTGGTGTCACCCGGAAGAAAAGAAGGAAAAGAGCGCTCGTTTTCGTAAGTGGGGTTACCTGTGCGAGTGCGGTTTGGGCCAGCCTTCCGGCGAAGCTGTGCGCGCTGCCCTAATCGATGTTTATTTACATGACGAAGTAATAATTTACTTTCCTGCTCGGTGCGGTCTGTCGTCACACGTGTCGGATCGCGATGATGGCGCTGGCGGCGGCGCGAGGCAAAAACGAAAATAACTGCGACCGCAAAGGTCATTGCTGCCCAGACAGAGCTGTCATAAAGTGGAGATAAATAAGAGTCACTAACCGCCGACGCTGCGATACCGAGAGGATGATGTTTATTTTTTCTAATGGTATTATTTGTTTCGTAGCAAATTCCGACACGGAATTATATAGGAAAGCCTAGCCACGCGGATGAAAATGTACAGAGAATCATCAAAATTGCGAAAAGACGTTTCAGAATGTGGCTGGTGGGAGAACAAACAGAAAACTCTCAGAAACATGGCGTGCGCCAGTGTTGGTTCTTGATATGTTAAAATAAATTAAATGCAGTTGTTTTATTAGTATAAATATTAAAAAGGGAAAAATTCCTGTTAGGTCGTTTATAATAAAAATGTAAACATATAACGTGAAATTATATACAATTGGATTATGGATGAGTATTTTATTTGAATGATATTTTCGCAACTATTCTGATTGTGTTAAAAAAGCGATTTTGTAAAATGAAGCCTAAATGAGTAAGAAGAGTAATAATGTTTGAGAATACTAGAAAAATCGCAAAGGCAGTTTACATTCCTAGAATCATTAAAGAGTTCTTGCAGAGGATAATTTATTCATAACTTCAAATATTTTACTACTTTTGTTGTTCTTAATGGTCAATTATATACGAAGATGGAATCTGATATGATTCATGAATAATGCAATGTTTTACATTTGCATTTTTTATGCCAATTCAATATAATATCGCTACTTATTTTCAATTATAGTAAGCCGTTGTCGATACATTTTTACTAGCCCGAAATGTTTTCTTTGACATTTTTAGCTAGTTTGCATTGTAATTTACGTTTTCGACACCATTTCTTTTTGAAATATGTGGTAACCGTAATATTTATCCTTTGATCAAGAATGGAGTACTGTAAACAGTAAAGGAACGGACGGTTTTCTGATGCACAGAAAACAGATGCTGAATTAGAAAGCATACTCTATTTTGTTTATTTTATGAATTTTTTTCGGTGAAAGTCAGAAACAGACAGAAACAGATTATTTCTAAGTATGTATTTCTTTGATGATTAGTGGAGCTAAACATGAATTATCCATTCCCAAGTATTAGGAATATTAAGTATGAATTATCCGCTGTACAAAATGTCTTTATTTGCATTGTGTTACTATACGACTTTAGAAGAAAGTTGTGTGATGCATGAAAATATTACAGAAACGGAATATGAAAAGTTCGTCTGTAAGAAAGAACTTCTTCTTCCTGCAAGAATATATTCTTGCAGGAAACTTCGCTTTTGGTCACCCCCATCTTTTTTCCGCCATGCATTTTCTGCAACATACTGGTCGTGACGCACTACTGAGAACAAGATTCGATTTTAAAGTTCTAATGGTTGGGGCGGACTTCTCTGCAGCCATGAGTTAGCAATATCGTCCAGTCGGACGCAGAATGACAACGTAATCAGTCCCACAAACAGACAAACAGTAGTAATTGCATTCCGGAAAACGCAATTATGATCTAGCCGCATACCGAATATCAGCAGATACAATGAAACAGAATAAGAAACAATGTATCCGGAAACCACAACGCTCATCAATCAAAATGCAAACACACGCGCATTGTAGAGTTACACAAAAACCATCCCGCAGATACCTGTCCCGGAAGCGTTCTCGTAATTAGTTTACGCCACACTCGAACTCGATTGAGTGAGAAGTATCGAACCTGTTTATTTATTCTGCACGATCCCAATTCGCGTGCGACGAAGAACAATAATCATCCGAACAAATGAGCCCGCGATATTGAGCTTCAAATTGATCCGGAGAATTCGAAAGTGGCTCTTAGACGGCCGTAATTGCGTAACGTCGGAGATATTAGCCTCGTTTACACGAGACGCTGTATGCACACGTGACCGGGCCAGGATAGAATTACGTTGGCTTGGGAGGGGAGGAATGGGAGGGGGGTCTTTGTTCGAGGCGCATTGTCCCGCAGGCGGCACCTGTGGCACGTTCCGATGATTGGGCTCCGCTTCGATTAAGAGAATGACCCGCGCGATTCAGCTGCGGCTCCCGAGCCGCTCCAAAGGCGGAGGCGAAGATGGAGACAAGGGAGAGGGAGGGGCAGTGGGGACGGATCTGGGGTCGGGGTCTGGGGACGGGGTCTGGGGACGGGGTCTGGGGACGGGGTCTGGGGACGGGGTCTGGGGACTGGTGTTGAGAGCAGGTGCTGGTGACGAGGCCTGAGAACGGGTCTTGGGGATGGGGTCTGGGGATAAGCGACGACTAAGGTGGAAGAAAAGGTGAGGAGAGATGACGGCAGAGGCGAAATTGGAAGAGGCGGCGGCGGCGAGTTAGAAGGCGAAGATGGTGGATATGGGGGTGACTGTTGAGGAAAGAAGAGTGATGGGAGTGATGGAAGAGATGAAGATGAGATGACTAATGAGATGGATTTTATGATAGTTGGGGAGATGAAGAGCACTCGAACGTACAGCTGTACCAGTAATATTTTCCAGGGGGTAAGTGCACATGATTTTTTGGGGGTGGGGGAATCAACATTTCTGTACGTACTCCATTTTTACACCCCAAGGTTGTTAGTCCTGGTGGGATGAGGTATGAATGATGATAAGAACGTCGAATGTGATTCTGGATAATTGGATAATCAAGTTTGCAAAGATCGCGGTAATGAAGAAAGAGAAAAAAACAGAGATGCGGAGGGTATGAAGTAGATGACGGCTGGAATAGAAACTAGTGGTGCTAAAACAGCACGTACTCCCCCCTCCCCGTATTGTCATGCAAAACTACTCAAAAACTACCCAAATTTTCGAAAAATTGTACATGAACTTATTTCAAAATCTATCTTTAAGGAACACATTTCATTATGGGAACAATCTCTTTCTTTAATATTTTAGTTATAGGAACACTGAAAAAATTTTCAACTTTTGCAATTTTCGAAAAATCAGGGTTTTCAACAAACATGAGACCTGTACCATTCTCTTAAACGTTCTTCACACTATTTAACAACAAAATTTAATCAAAAACTATGTAGCCATATTTTTGAAAATTAGGAAAAGGTCCCAGGAGTTTCATGTAAAATACCCCCAAAAATTGAAATATCGGTTTTAAATTCAAGTAACCGCGATATCAGCCAGATCGATTAGGAGATATCAATTTTTGAATAAATCGGCTGTTAGGTATAGCCGCTAGCGTTGTTCACAGACGGACGGACGGACAGACAGACAGACAGACAGACAGACAGACAGACACGGATTGTCATCATTCGATTTTTCGGCAACAAGGACCCACAAAACATGGTTTCTGGCATGTTAGAGGATTTTTTCTTAATTTAGCAACTGGGTTTATACACTTTTTCGTTAGTAGTGGCCCTGTAATACGAATTTTTCTGCCAAAAATTCGCCGTTTTTTTGCACAGTATTACATAACATTCTCTCTACTCTGTAAGGAGAAAGTAAAGATGGAGATCTCGAGATAACATCAGTAGGCGATCAGAGTATGGAGATAGAGAAAGAGGGTGGGTTTGCGTAGATGAGAAAAGGGATGAGATTTCGAGGATAGATAGAAGATGAGGTGATATTGAAAATTGCGGTTATGATGAGAAAGAGTAAGTACAGTATAAGATCCAGTGTGGGAGACTGTGGGGCTGAACATCGAGAAAGGGTAGATGGCGTTACAGAAAAGACGATTATGAGAGAACTGAGAATGATGACGGTGGTAGGAGACATTGAGACGAAAGATAATCGCAAAGGAGATGATAAAAATTTTCGGAGTAATAGGAGACAGATAGAGATTGAAAGATGGCTAAATATAGATGCAGATGATGGAGTTGTACGCACATTACGTGCATTCTTTTACTGAATACATACATTTCCTTGTTTTGAATAACGCTGTTTTTTAAAAGCTATTCTACCCTTCGATTACTCGAAATTTATAAAGCGAAAAGGCGTTGGTGAATTTACTTGGTGGGGATAAGAAAAGATGTAGAGCAAGAGCTTAGCAAAGCAAGTGATTTAAATGACCCGGAATGTCATATACTGGAAGTGCCTCCATTATTTTATTTATTAATCTTTTCGTCATTCATTGTAGGCACAAAATAATGGTTTTACAAAAGAAGTCAAAAATCATAATAAGTAAGATACATTAATATATTATAGAAAAAAGGTTGTACCTATCGTACAAATAAAATTAAACGTAAACTTTTGAATAAGTTAATTCTGTATTCTAGGAAAAGTATGGAAAGGATTTTATTGAATTGATGTGCATCTACGGGTAGAAATTTATTTCAAAACAATTTCTGAAATAAATCCATTTTCTGATTACACATTTATATTTTTAAAGGAGTGTAACTTCTAATTTAACTTCAAAAAACACAATTTTTATCATTGATTATGTAAATACCACATGGAAGGCGAATAAGCCAATAATAATTCATCACTTGCTGATATTTTACCACTCCATTCGAAAAAAAGAAGTTTTCCTACAGAGAAATTGACGAGCGCTTATATCATTCTAGCGAGACTTGACGAAGTGTAATCGCACACTGGTCGAATCGCTAACTGCAGGATCTTGCTCACGACGCTTTGATGTGGCACCTCAATAACTATTGGAACGAAAAGTGGAGTCTTTTTCTATATCTTTTTGTCGCGAATCGGTCATCTTAGGACCACGCGAACGTGCAACTGTACCAGTACCCATATTTTCCAGGGGCTAAGTGCACATGATTTTTTGGGGGTGGGGGAATCAGCATTTCTGTGCGTAATCCATTTTTTCACCCAAAGGTTGTTAGCCCTGGTGGGATGAGGTATGAATGATGATGATGATAATAATAATAATAATAATAATAATGATGATGATGATGATGATGATGATGATGATGAAGATGAAGGATGAATGGACAATTACAAACATACAGACACGCACAAACATCTATTTCCCGGGCGGGATTCGAACTCGCGACCCTTCAGACAGGCTACGGCTCTTCGGCGTAAGCGACCTCGTCTATCTGGGCTAGCACTAAATATTACTGAATGTATTTTCACACATTTCCACTGTTTCTAATTATTCCATAGTTAGACAAGTGTTTAAAATGTATTAAAACATACTAATACATTTTAAACCTTCTATTTGACCGTGATTATTCATTGAAACTCGAAATATTGGACCGGGAGCGGTAGCTCAGTGCATCAACTGATGTCACTGCAGCGCCTCTCACCGGGAGGTCCTAGGTTCCCACTCCCCACGGCGGCAGGATTTTCGACACTAGCTTTTCAACTAGGTTGAATTCAGTCGCTGTCTGGAGGAGAATTCTAGCGGCCGGCTGCTCTGATCGGTAGTTTTCCGTGGTTTCTCCGATCAACACCAGGTGAATGTCGGAGCAGTACCCTAACAAACGGGTCACGGGGCGCGCGCGATCTGTCCTTCCTCTTCCTTGTCCTATCCTCTCCCCTTACACACACACACACTTACACTAACATGCACTACACGACCACATATTTCGAGCGCCTCCTGCGGCCAGCTGCATGAGCTTATCTCCGCTGGTACCACGAAGCGCGTTGCGCTTTGCAAGTGATTTCCTTAAAAATATTAATTCATGTTTGTTCGCCCATACGGTCTTTCAACAAATTAATGTTAATTACTACCATTACAATAACAATTGACGAGGCAATTTCAGGAAGGCACCTGTGTTATTTTTTGACGATACAATTAATGGGAACTTGTTAGAAGCTGAGAAGAATTGGGAGGCTGTTAGAAGGACGTAGATAGTTTTAGTAAATTGAGTCATTCAGAGGTTGCAATAGATCTTTGAAGAAACTAGTTTTAATTCTAGGATTTGGTTTAGCTGTTTTACCTAAAGAGGTTTGTTGTTGCTGGGCATGCTAAAAGTGAATCGTAAAAACGGATAGAAAGTGTTTTAACCAGATTTTCAAACGAATCTACTGATAGCTCTTTTCGAATTTGCTTGTTTGGAACGGAACGTGGAGCATTTAATGACCAACGTAAGAGTTTGTTCTGAATTATTTCTAATTTTTGTACGCGACTTTTGGCAGCATCTCCTTTAGGCCAGGCATAAGTTAATAAAGGACGAATGATAGATTTAAATAATATGAGAGAGTAGGGAGTAGCCCAAGATATCTACTGCCACCACTGAATTTATTATGAGAGAATTTTGGTAGGTAGTAGTAAATACATACGACGAAACAATGCCTCAAATTCATTTACATGATGAGAGAAGTTTATACGTTAATTTTGGAATTTTTATTGATTAGGGGATACAGTTTTAACTTTGTTACGAATGTTCTATTTGCTAAATTTTTGATTGTGATCACTCAATGAAACTCGAAATATTGGGGGATGGAGAGAAACTGCCTCCTGATCTGGGCTGTCCGCAGCCTATTGGCACCCCAGCCTTCGACGCGGCGTCACCCGGACAGCCCAGATCATGACTCTGGCCGCGTAAGCCTACGATATCAAACTGCCTCCTTTTCCCCCCTCCCCTAATTTACGCCCATGGGTGTGGGGGCAGGGGCGGGGGCAGTCGCAAAGCGGAAGCCCTGGAGCGGTCAGCTGGATGAACTTCTCTCCGCCGGTGCCTCGAAGCGCGTCGCGCTATGCGAGCGATTACGTTTTTCCTCGCCCCCGTTGCACCTGGCCTGCTCTGTTTCCCCTCACCTTTTACTCGTCGGTAAATAAATTTCATTTCATTCCGAACGGGGTAATAAGCCACCGCAATAAAACTTGAACTCTTAAAATAATTTCAGTGTTTCACTCCAATGAAACTTTGCGAGAAAATGGTTCTCGGAAAAGGTCAGGCATTGAACTGAACACCTTTCTAACAGGTTCCAGGAATTAATTTCTGTGCGGGACAGCTGGAAACGAAGGGATATTTTTTTAATAAATGTTTCTGTGCTGTGAATGGTGGCTCGTTGAAGAGTAATGATCCCGCGTAGAACTGAAATTGAATGCCGTAACAACAATGAGCCATAATGCAATTAACATTTGCATTCTTCGTAATATTGCTAGGAGCAACAAAGATGCAAAAAAGGGAAATATTACCATCAGTTTATTAGTGAGAAGTAAGAGATATTTTCAAATGTCAAGATATTGTGCAACAGTAAATTTAAATCTACGAGTGAAGGGAAGAGAGAATATTCTTGAAGGTAGATTTTGTCCTTGTAAATTGTACGTACTATAAAATTTACAATATTAGGGATTACTTCAAATATACATTTTAACGAAAACTCTGTTAGGTCTTTTAAAAAGTTGATAATGTATTTTTTTAGAATTAAACGAAACCCTGGTACTTTTGAGAGCCAGAAGCTGAATGAGAGTTCCAAGTAATATGCGCAGCGTGCTCCTGTTGTATGCACTGCATCATCGTATTGAAGAAATAGTTGGTGACGATGATATTTTTAGTCCAAAACATTGGAGAGATTCGAAAATGAGTACGAAATATTCATGTCTAAATCACGAATTTGATAGAAGTTGCTTACGTTGACTTTGAACGTAATAATAATAATAAAATAATATGAATAATAATAAAATTAATAATAAATAAAATATAAACGTTACGTACTACGGTGTATGAACTCAAGAAAAAATGTCTTGGTCACTGGGTTGAAAACAATTGTGAAGACAATATGGAGAGACAAATCTTTACAGTTTCAGGGTAGAAATAATGAATAGGAAATAGAAATAACATCAATGAGAAAAAAAGTTCGAACGTTCCCCAAACAAATACGATATACCAAACTGCAAACCTCAGTCTAATATCTTTTACGAGAGAATGTCAGAGCAGCCGGCAAACTGGCCGACTATCCAACCTAACATGGGAATGAGAGCAATTTAGGAAATGGAAGCTCAGAAACAATAGGCGGAGCACGTCTTCACACGTGGCGGCGGGGGAAAATGACAGAGGAGCCAACAGCGGTGCGTCGCATAGGACACGTCCTCACCTTGCTCCGCTCCCCCACCCCCACATTCCCCCTCCCCCTTCCCGTCTGCGCCGCGCCTCCTCAGCGCGACGGCGTCGGCTCACGGGGTACATAAAACAGAGAGCCGGGCCCATAAATTCTAATCAAGGAGCATAATAATGTAACCTTCCCGCGGCGGGGCGGGGCGGGGTGGGGCGGGGCGGGGCGGAGCGGACCGGGGGCGAGGTGGGGAGGGGGTGGGGCGGGGGAGCCAGCGCCGGTGCGCACCGCACCCCGCCCGCGGGCGCCCCTTTAATAATTCGGCTGGCGAGGAACAAAGGCGGATCTCCTGTCGCGAGCGCGCCCGCCCGGCCCGGCCCCGTCCGTTGGCTCGCCCTCGCCACCCGCTCACCCGCGCTTCGGAAACTCAGCCAACAGTCGCCGTGGCCTGCGTGGGCTGCTACACCGGCGAAACTCGAAAAATGAAGGTTTGAGTCAAACGTGTGTACAATTTTCGCTGATGGTTGAAATATCGGTGTTACGCGTTTAATAATTAGTAAATGGGAGTTTGATTGATTTTTGATTGGATGTTTTGTTTGTTTGATTGGTGTTTTTTGATGTTTGTTTGATTTCACTGCCTACGTCACGCTATCCACCAAATCGTTCGTTATAACGAACGATTTGGTGGACAAACGTGACGTAGTCGGTGAAAGTAAACATGCAACCCGCCCAACAAGCTGTCTCAGGGTGGAGATGGGGATCCCATTAGGATGACTATAATCTCGCAAGAACTTTTAACACATGTTTCCCCAGGCGTTCTGTTAACATGCAACTAATCACACATTTATACCATTTTGCGAACAATGTGCATATCCAAAGTGGAAGAGTATTAACGGCTGACGTTCACATTAAAAAATACATTTATTTTTGATTAATTTTTCCATTTGCTGCCATCTCTAGTGTATGGTCTCTATGCGTCGCTTTCAACAATGGTGTACATTTCCATCTGATAAACGTTATCTTTGGGAAGATAATGCATTTCCATTAAGAAAATACTTTACTTTAGAAGCACGCACTACATATGCCCCACACAAGACGCGAATCAAAACACCCGCCTCGACGCGAAGATTGGTCCTCGTTCAAAAGCTCGGTCTATACTTTCAATATGACGACACAGGTTGTTCAGTATTGATAACTACTATTCCTTTCTCTATTTACCTTTTTAATACCTAAAAGTTTGATTTATCTTCATGTTTTCTCGCGGTTCCTAGGAAATTAATTTTACCTGCGAGTTGACAATTTCGCCTCCAAGTAGTCTGGAATATTAATAATTACTGGTACGTCAGGAAATACTTAATGTAAAAGGATCACACTGCCATGACATTTATTCGTGAAACTACTGTTTCACGTAAAAAATAACATTCTTAACTATTGGTAATGATTAACTGGGAAATTCGAAGTATAATAATATATACAATTGAAACAACATAAATACAACAAATAAAATACCACAAACACTTATAAGACAAAAACACAATATTTACAACAGCAGAGCCAATAACGTTGTTCATTCCAGTCATGCATGACGTCAATCCGTAAACTGTAAATAGCCAACAAAAACAATTATTATGCACGAAACATTTTTATGTATCAGACACTTGATCTTCCTACAGAAAGTTCATAATTTTCTTCCCATTTAGTGGATGTATCCATAACACTTTGACGTTTCTGCATCTTCCAGACCACAGTTATGAGAAATTCGCCGTTTTCCAGCGCATGATTACAAAACTTTCTCTTCTTACGAAGAACTTAGTGAGGCAAGGAAGTAAAAATTCCTGGATGTGGTGACTGTCTACGGACTCCATTTTCCCTTGCGTAAATTCTCGCGTCTCAACTCTTATGGTCTGTTACTCTCACTGCTTGCACATCTTTACGCCACTGAATCTCGCCTTTAACTGCTCACCTCTAGAGTATCTGCGCGGTTCTCGCATGGCGAACTGTCCGACTGTCCACCTAAGTTCATTATTCGTGAACCGTTCACCCATCCTCGGTTAATTCGATAAAGTCTCTTTCCCCGCCTCCTTGCGACAAATCGTCAGTAACCCAACGTCTGTTGATAAAATTTCCGCATATACGATGAAATAGCAATTTACAAACATATTTTTCTGTTTACTGAAATCCTCTAGATTCATAAAATTCTTCCCCATCAACGGGCAATGTTAATGAGCATTTGGCAGTTTTTAAAACTAAAATGTTATATGTTATTGTTGCATCTCAGTTTACTCAAACTGACAGGTGTCGATAATTTTCGGAAAAGAAGGTAATTCATTTTTTTACGAGAAGAGTGAAGATGACAGATATTTTTCTAAAATTTATTTTGTTTATGATGCTGACATTATTATTAATGTTAAAACACCGAATGCGATAAATTATATAGAAAGTTTAAAGATCGTAAAAAGCTTTTTTCATTGTCATTATTCTTGTAACATTTTGTTTAATTTACATGCATTCATTAGGAATTGTACGAATACCTCATTTAATATTTATGTATGATTACATTATTCAGGACGCGATTATATTATCAGTTTAAGAAATCTTTTTACAGGAATTTAATTCGTAGAAGTATTTTACTGTACTTCTGGCACATAGTCTATATTTAGTATACAACTTGTTCATAGCAATAGGATGAATAAGTTAATTTTTGCGATACCACAAGGTTATGCATAATCCGTTTTCGGGTTCACTCATATTAAATGTCTCACCCATTTTCACACTACAATCTATTCCGTTCAGGCTTTTTTGATAAGCCATGAACTTAATTCTGCTTATTTCGATCTACTCATCTCGATAGAAAGACATGAGTACCAATTCACGTATTCATCAACTTATTGCTCGTGCTACCTCGAGAAATTCCCCGATGCCCATACTTATTCCAGAAAGTTCGTGCACTTCATCAGCGATCTCGTTTACTCCGGAAACTGTAAGTTCGTTCAGACTTCATCAACGAATCATCCGTGGATGTGATACTTTCAATCAGTTTCAGTGTTGCATCCAGTGTGTTCTGCTCTGTTGGCGCAACGCGTCTCCTTTCAATAAGTACATCTCTCTTCGTTGACCCATTTCAGCTTACTTTTGAGCAAATTCTAACAAAGGACGTTCAGTCCTTTTATTACAATGAAATTGTAATATTGTAATTCGCATTTTAAGAATGCGTAATTTCATTTGACTATATTCGACGAAAAAATAATTCTTAGAGTTTGGTAAGTACTTTTCTTCAATTAACAAATCATTTGCTGAAAATTGCACTCATATGATTATTTGTGTTTTCATAAATGCTTGCAATTTCACCTTCTTTCGGAAATACCCTAACTACTAACTAAACTGCTGTGACAATCTATTCGATGTCTTTTCCGTACAAGCTTTTCTTCTCACTCCTTTTTCATTCTTTCGTTCATGGAGTTGAATATTTTACCGCTGTTTCAGGCAATGTATTGTTCTTGATAGTTTTTTGTACTAATTTGAGGACTTGGCATATTAAATTCATTATCTTCCATTTTTCATTTTCTCTAATGACTTATTTTAATCTAATTCGGCTTTGAAACAGCTTCGTTTGTATGTTTTTGTATTTACCACCTCAATAACTATCCTATATTTTTTCTAATTCTTTGATGAAGCAGAACTCTTTCTTTGTATCTAATTGATACGTTGCTTCTGATTTTCAGATGCAGAACATTCTCATCTATTTCCTGAAAGTTACGTTTTTCAGAGATTTGAAGAACGCCTAGCATTTGTTAGTTTACTCCAGAATCTCGATCAAGTTTCTCTTGATTTTAAAACAAAATAATTATATCTTTCGTTCCAACCAGGTATATCGTATAAATTTACTTCACCCAACTTGTACAATATTGAGCACTTCATTTTCGATGTCATATGCATATATTTTTGCACGATGTGTGCATCAAAACTTGAAAACGATTGCTATCGCCGGTAAAATATTGATTGTGATCGAAACCTTGAAATGGTTAACAGAAAAATATAATTTATTGTTTGCAACACGGTGATCTTTGGAAGTCAAGAGCATAAATCAGGTGATCGCCCATTAAGTGTAGTATAGCGTAGAATGTAAAAATCTGTCAAATTGGTGAGCGAGATTACATCGAATTTACTGATTGCATTTATTTCCAAAACTCTTTCCCTAACATATTTCGTTCCATCCTCCACGTTGCTGTATTCCGGATTTCGGGGATATTACGCCCAGTAACCTTGTCGAGGACTTTCTATCTGATTCTTGATTGTCATATCAACCTATAAATACACATTTTGACATTTAATACTTATTTATGTTACTTGACGTTCTCCAATATTGCTTACAGTTACTGTTATTTCAAATATTAAAGCCAATGGTTAAACAATTTCAATCGCATGTCTATTCTGCGGTTGAAACATGTCCGTTCACGGTAGGAATTACGGCAAACGACGTTACGACTTACCAAGTTGCTCAACAGTGTCTTAATTACTCGTCCAGAATGTCAGAAGGTGAGTCACGTGCAAATTGATCTAGACTGATAACAGCAACTAACAATGCGCGGCAGGAATACAATTAAATAAAATATTGCAACATGCGATACAGCAATGCAATATATTGCAACACACTTTCGCGACTTACCTGTGATGTTAAAAATTGAGATCTCAAATAAAATCACTGCTTTTTTTGTTTAAGGATTCATCGTTTGTCAAGTGCATGGACGTTTAATTGTTGGTGCATTGACTTTTAATTCTTGGTGCACAGACGTAGCTTTTAGATGGGGAGTTGCTATCCCCAATTTAAATTTTTACAAAAAAAAAGTTGCATTCAAAATCAGAAATTGATGAAAAAGGGTTAACAAAATCAACATTTCTGAAACCTCAATATTAATACATGAATAAAACGTTGTTTTCGTCATCAGATCTGCTGCCTGGAAGCGAGACATGTTACTACACCTTTCGCTCGAATTTAATACCTTGGAACACCAACAATACATTACCAATAAATAATACCCAATAAAGATGCTTGCCGGTTAGACAAAAAGCAGAAGTATTAATCGGGGCTATTGGATGTCTGCATCACAACTTGTTTCTTGTATCAACTTCAACTTCAATAATTTGCATCTTCTCTATTCGATCCTGTACTGCGGTTTCATACCGGGGAGAGGCTGCGGGGAAAGTGCATGTGTGTTCATTCTAGTTTCTTGCACAGGAAGGAAACTAGATATAGTACTTACCTAATATTCTGTGATCAGTTCAGGAATGTTAAATGAGGGTCGCAAATAAATTGTGTGCGAGTCTCTCACAAATGGACAATCACATATAAAGAATTTCACGAAACGATACACAAAAACGTCTCACACTAGTATTCAACGCTTTGCTAAAGTTGATTACTCAGAAAATTCTTGGTGTGCCGCTACATTTAACTTGAAAACACACTGCGGGTTGAGTACATCCACAGTTTCTGGACCGATGGGTGCGTTCATAAACTTGAAAATTCTCCCTCCATAATACAATGCTCTCTCCTGGTTGTATCCCACTTACACCACTGGTGACAGCCCGAGTAGGATACTTTCACGAGTCGAAGACTATCGTACCTACATCTCCGGGTGTGATCATTAAGCCGTCAATTCGGAAAATTCATGGACGATATTAGAGTAGTCTCTATTCTTTATCGTGCCTTCGCTTCTGGTCGTAAGATGAAACAATGGTCCGACTACAGTGCTACCGCTCCTTCTGGATAGTCTCGTCGGCAATGCCTCCGCCTGCTCGGGTTCGACGCGCTGCGGCGCGTCGTACGGGCACATTCCCTAAGTCGGATAACTCGTCAAACATAATAAAATGAAATAAACCAGGATTCACTGGATAAATAAAACATTACAAGAAAAAAAACGATGATTCCAGACAATTTATCCCATTTTATTCCAATTCATTTCCAATCCATTCCATTTATTCCAATAAATTGACTGGAATCATCGTTTTTTTTCTTGTAATAATAAAATGAACCTTATTCTTTGTTTTTGATTGACTGTAAGTACGGGCGCGTCAAATGATAGTTCCATAAGTGTAGTGCATGATTTTTTGCTCGTGAGGTGGCGGTGATCTTTCCCCCCCTTCGATGGTGAGATCTAGCGCCGACGTACTGTCGGCTAACGGGGTTCCCGTCAACCAGCTATCTCCCACCAGCGAGGCACCGCCCCTACCAGGACAAGCGCTGATCTCCCGACTGGCTTCCCGGCATGTGTAGTAGTGGAGTGCATTTAAGTGTGTGTGTGTGTGTGTGTGTGTGTGTGTGTGTGTGTGTGTGTGTGTGTAAGTACGGGGCGATGATAGGATAGGGAAGAGGAAGGAAAGTCGCGCGCAGTCCGTGTTCCGTTGGTTAGGGTACTGCCCTGGCATTCGCCCGGTATTGATTGGAGAAACCGCGGAAAACTATCGAACAGAGCAGCCAGCCTCTAGAATTCTCTTCCAGACAGCAACTGAACTCGACCTAGCTATCTATCTGGTGTCGAAAATCCTGCCACCGTTGCGGGATTGCAACACTAGAATCTTCCGGTCAGAGACACTGCAGTGACATCAATTGATGCCCTGAGCCACCTCTCTCGGTTCATTCTTTGTATACTGCTTAAACTACTGGTTACAAGAGTAAGATGAGGCAATGCTCAAAGTACAGTGCTTCCACGCTACCTAGATTATCGTACCCGCAACGCCGCCGCCTCTCCGTAGTCTCAGCGGATAGACGAAAATTTGCCTAATTATATTTGTGGATATTTGAAAAAGGGGATTCATTTCTCGGAATTTTACGAAACATTGCACAAAAACGGCTGGTTAGTCGAGCTTTCCCGAAAAGAAAATTGTGGCTATGCCGCGTGGTTTAACCGAGAACACACTGCTGGATACAGTTCGTCCGAACAGCAAGACGAATGCGGGTGCGCTGAACGGGTGCGTTAAAATTGAAAATTAGAACATACTTTTATTCGGATATTTCATAAAGGGGTCAACATATCTCGTAATTTCACGAAAGAAAATATGATTAAACCTCGTGTTTTTTAACCGAGAACATGCTGCGGATGCAGGTCGTCCGCATTTTCCAGACCGACGGAAAGGAAACACGAACGCGGACGCGCCGAACGGACGCGTTCATAAACTTGAAAATTGGCCCACCGCATTAGAACACTTTGAATCCTGCCTATACCACTGCTAATAACCCACGACCTCCTCTACCTAAGGACTAGCAAAGGAGGCCGTGTATAACCCAAGAAGAGCCGGTGCCTCCTCGCCCGTCGCGCCGGCAACGCCGCCGTCCGCTCCGCGCGTGCGCGTGGGGCCGGGCGCGTTCATAAAGTTGGCGGGCGCTGGGCGGCGCGGGCGCGGGCGCTGTCGCCTCGTTTCGTGGCTCGTTACGCCGCGCGCTGATTGCCGATTGGTTCGTTGCCGGCTTTACCGAATTGTTTAGTACAGTAATGACGTGAATGATCTGCCGATAAATCCGGGCGCCGGTAAACGCGGTTAATTAGAAACGTGAGAGGCCGCGACGCCCGCCGCCCGCGCGCGGTCGGACGAAAAGAGGGAGCGAGGGCGGGGGGCGGAGGTTCGTTAGTGCGTGGCCGCGCTCCGCCACCTGTCAGGGCGAAGCGTGATCGACCAGCACGCTGCCGCCTCCGCCACCGCGGCGCCACCGCTGCAGTATCGTTCATTTAGCGCTGGTGGACGCCTGGCACCGGCTGGCTGGGATTAGTCCACGACCCGCCTCGACGCCTCGGTCCCAAGGGTCGCGAGTTCAAATCTGCCATTGGGCACGGGGGATGGGCGTGCATATTGGACTCGCATTGGGCATGTTCGTCCGTTGGTTTTCGTGTGTGTTGTCACGTATACACCGATTGAAACAGGAAGGCCTTTCAAGTCGCGAGCTGGTAGGAGAGGGGGACTTTGCAATCGAATCGCGAGCTTCGTTACGACTTAAATTTTTGGTACTGAAGCTCCCGATTGGATGACATCGTCCCCTTATCTTTTCAGCTTGTGACCTTGAAAGGATTTTGTTTTAATCGAAGAATAGGGCCTAGTAGTGCTACCAGTCGTAGACGCCCGTAAATATGTGGTTCAAGTGAACGACTCAAGACACACTCTTTGTATAATGGGGAGGGTTTCCAGCCATTTGGCTTCGACTGCGAAAAACAGGAAGAAATCCTTATTCAAAAGGAAGGGCTGTAGCGGTTCAGACGCTGGATGACTGGAAGAACATGAGGATACGTGGTTCGCGGGAGTTCAGAAATTATTGCTCAGATCTGATTTACCACAATGCACTGGAATTTATTTATTGATTTATCATAGAAAAAAGTGACATGTGAAGAAGTATAATCTGCGCAAGTTTTTTTGAGATCCAGAATGAATAAAAGTTCCATCAAGCGCGGTGGGCAATATTTGAAAAATAGAAGTTTTCGCTTTCGAGTAATTGAAAACGTATTTCCGTTAGTAAACAACTACAGATTTGCTTTTATAGTATTGCTGATAAAATAACTACCTTATACTCACCACATCTGACTCCACCCACATCTAGCCAAAAAATGCTTAAGCCCTGTATTCATTACATTTGATTTGAAAGTTTCTTAGGTCTGCATATCTAGGGGGAATGTAGTTCAAAATTATCTTGCTCCAAATACCGTGTATTTAAGTGAGGTAACTGATTGATGCTAATAATAATTGTTATTCATTATCATGATTACCGAAGGAAAATGAAAGGGACATATGTTTTGTACGTCAATACGTTCCTCATATTCTATCTTATCATCTCTATCCTAAGAAATGTAATTAGAAATGCAATTTTGCGAAAAGGTTTTTAAAAAGTGCTTGTGAAAAAGTGCTTGTGAAAATGTGCTTGCAGATTAGTTACAAACTCCTGATTAACTAATTTTATCAGGAACTTGTATTATGGAAATATGTGTAATTGCAGCGTTAGCGGTTTGAAGGGGGAATACCAGCATGATAATTGATTCACATATTCACATAATCAATTAGATTGGTCTCTTGCAAACCGAAAGCAATTCGGTTCTGTTTCTAGCAGTATATTTAATAAAAAAATAAGTTTCTATTCCGGTTTCGCTTTCATTATTGAAACCAATTTTATCGGTTTCGGTTCCGGTTCCGGTTCCGGTTTCGCTCCCATTTTTAAAAATATTTTAGCGCTTTCGGTTCTGGTTTTCCTCTCACTACCGAAACAGTGTTTAGCGGTTTCGATTTGATAGCTTGGTCTATAGTAGAACGCCGTGGGTGAATAAGATTAAAATGCAGGGTTTAGGAATGTGGGCGGAGCTGGGTTCGAAGCGCCCGCGCTGCCACCTGTGCTGGCGGCGCGTGATCTGCCGGGTGCTGCCCCGCCCACCGCCCACCGCCCACCGCCCACCGCCCACCGCCCACCGCCCACCGCCCACCGCCCACCGCCCACCGCCCACCGCCCACCGCCCACCGCCCACCGCCCACCGCCCACCGCCCACCGCCCACCGCCCACCGACCACCGCCCACCGCCCACCGCCCACCGCCCACCGCCCACCGCCCACCGCCCACCGCCCACCGCCCACCGCCCACCGCCCACCGCCCACCGCCCACCGCCCACCGTCGCCCCTGCGCGATTGTGCTCTCAGCCCGGGCGAGGGCGCAGGGCACACCTTCGGTTGACTGCTGGCTGCCCAACGTTCGCGGAGTTGGGAACGAACGGGAAGTCGGTGCTGGGCAGGCCGGAGTGTTCTTCGTTGGTGTACGAGGGGAATTGAGGAACTCCCTTGCGGAATAGGATCTTGGCTGTCCGGGTGACGCCGCGTTGAAGGGTGTGTTGCCGACGTTTCGATCATCTTGTCGTGATGTCACCCGGACAGTCGAGATCATATTCATGACTGGCCGCGGAAGCCAACGACTTCCCTTGCGGAACCTTAATACCTCCCAACGTCATTGTTAAATGTTAGGCTAGAAATTTTGACAGTGGTATCGTCAGTATCCAGTCCATTTCCGTTATTATTTTCTTGATCTTTGTATTCTCGAACTCCGGCTTTTCTTGATTTCTGGATTAGTATTGCGTCCTTTTCTTGGCTTACATATATCTGCGCTTCTGTTTTTCACACGTCATGTCCGTAGTAACACAGTGAAATGTTTTTATGCGCCACATTTTAGGGGCTAGAAATTACACACACACACACACACATACAAATAAATTGAATATTTCATGTATTTAATATTTCGAGAACGGAGTTTATTCTTCGTAATATGTAGAAAATGATTGCATATTGTTGCAGTTTTAGTAAATCATGAAGATGTCGAACTGTGAAAAACTGTCAGTTTGGATGAAGAGTTCTTGTAGTAATTACGCACGTGTCCTTAGTAAATAAAAAAATTGTAAAAATGCAGTTCATACGAGATGTAGAGAAGGGTAGAAGAGAATGGGTGACACTACAAAAAACTCGAGAAATAATTTCTTCATACTGTCTGTGAGTTTTTTCTCTCTTCATTCTAAAACTATCTCGAAGTGTTTGATTATACTCTTAGAAAAAATGGTATGTTTGGCGCTTCAGTGGTAAACATCTGTCTTGTCTTTATTCAGTTAACGACTCCCAAAACTTGACTAAACATTGGAAGTGGATCACTTAATGTACCCTTCATTTTAAATCCGTTTCCTTGAAATTTTGTAATAACCACCTCAGTCACCACATTAACTAGAATATGAGAAAATTTAATGCAGGAAATTTTTGGTCATTCGAGACTTGTGCGACGTCACCGCAAGCAGAATAATTAAAGCTAATGCTGCTGCAAACTTAATTTACGCCAGAAAGCCGCTGGTTGATAATGGAATTTTTGTCTGTTAAAATGGCTCTGACGCTACACTAATAAAGCTTGTACAATGCACGTGACAACGCAAAGGAAGCACACCTTCCATTAAGTCAAAGCTCGTTGAGCACGTAGACGTGTGAAGACAACGTGAAGCATGTTCCGTGCCGGCCGGGAATGACTAGATCTTTGTCGAGCATTCTTTGTGAGCTGGCAGCGATTAGCAAGAAACCAACAACAAGCGCGCCAAATTGGCTTGCAGCTGCGAAAAAAGCACGCGCTGTGCGCACCTGTAGGAGAACAACTTGGAGGACGCTGCGACAGCGCCGTGCACATGTTCGCGGCTTCGGCGGAGGCGGTTGCGGCGACGGAGAGAAAGGCGGGATGCTAAAAGCGTTTGCCCACCCCACCCCACCCCACCCCACCCCCCGTACAACTGAATCAAGAATCTGTACAATGGCATCCACATAACAAACCTATAAACTATCTAGGCCTTTTCTTAGACACACGCCTCAATTGGAAAAATCACATCGACAATAAAGTTATACAAGCTAAAATTAAATTACGCCAACTAAAACCAATAATAAATAGACCAGCTAAATTACCCTACAATACTGCCTTACTGCTATACAAAATTATCATAGGACCACTATTATTATATGCATGCCCAGTTTGGATCAGCGCAGTTAAATTAAACACCAAAAAAACTGCGAGTAATCCAAAATCAGTTCCTGTGCACCATCACGAATGCCCCATGGTACGTCTCCAATGCACAACTCCATAAAGAATTCCAGTTAGAACCGATTACCAACCACATTATTTTTTTGTCCACCCACTTCTTCCAAAACATACCAAATATCCCCAAACGAATCCCGCTAAGACTCTGCCAAAACCCAACTCACAGAACCCGCATTAAAAATAAATTTCATTTCCATACATTCCTAAATGAATTCTCAGATCTCGATCCAAAGTAGAGATATTGTACAAACATACCTCTACCACCCTAGTAGTAATGTAAGTTGTATTTTACGATTATTTGTAAGATTATTGTAAGTAGATATAAGCAACTATAACAAATGTAGAGTGTAGATTAACGCTGATCTTTGTATTGTATAGAACAATAAGAACCAAAAGAAAATAAATAAATAAATAAATAAATAAATAAATAAATAAATAAATAAATAAATAAATAAATAAATAAATAAATAAATAAATAAATAAATAAATAAATAAATAAATAAATAAATAAATAAAATAAATAAATAAATAAATAAATAAATAAATAAATAAATAAATAAATAAATAAATAAATAAATAAATAAATAAATAAATAAATAAATAAATAAATAAATAAATAAATAAAAATAAAATGCTAAAAGCGTTGACGAAGTTTGCGTTACCTTCAGGCAAACTCGATATTAATACGTTCATGTCTGACAGTGAGCCCATGTGAGTTTGCTGGTTGTATTTAGTATAATCACAATACTAGTTTCAAGCGCTAGTTATGCAATATGAAATTAATATTTATTTTCTAGTTACTACCGTAGTGTGGCACTTCTAGCGGTTATTTTCATGTTAAAAAAAGTTGTAAAACAAAGAGAAAGTTCGTAATTAAAAGAGTATTTGGGCTGCGCAAGTGTGTATTATAAAGCAACTTTAAGCATTATTCATATGTCCTGCTGGCTCGTGCAAGCTGTGGAACATTATGGAAAGTATTTTTCATAGAAATACATTTTGAAACGTTTTTATGTATCATCATTACAAAGTTGGCTGATGAATAAAATTGTGTCGATTCATGTTATATCGGAAAGGCACCAGCGTATTTACAGCATTTCACCTCTGTAGAAGGCTTGAAAGCGTCAAAAACTCAATTTTTCTAGAAACCTTCTAGAGTATTCCGAAAGAAGTCGGCCAAAAATTGTGCCAATCGACTATTCTTGATGAATGGAATCGAATGGTGTACGATCACCTCTGTAAATGTATAACCACCTCTCCTCGAAAACGCGTTTTAGGAGCTTAAAAACCTCCAAAAAGTTTTAGAGTGTGCTGGAAAGATTCGAAAAAAAAAAAAGGGTCAGTTCCCCACCAATGGACCGAGACGTGTCGAATGACACCTCGCTTGTTCCGAATGGAGGACCGGAAGAGGGCAAACCGGCGCAACGGACGGAGGAAAAACAGACTCACTCCCACTACCTCGTACGTAAAGTACCATAGGATGTACGTAAAGTGTGTGTAGAGTATAGCGGTTCTCTAGAAATTACTTCAAATATTCACACTAATGGTATTGATATCAATATTGATATCTTATTGAAAAATTGTAAGTAGCCTGTCTTAGTACGAGGTATTTTTCTCGAAGATATGGAGTTCCATAAATAATTTATAGACAGACAATTGACATAAACAATTCTTTACTTCATGATTTTGTGATTATTTGTAACATCCCCGACCATTATATCTCCGGAACTGTTGCGAATAATTACGAGACTCGTGAAATAAAGAATTTTTATATCCATTGTCTGTCTATAAATTATTTATGGAACTCCGTACCTTCAAGAAAAATATTGATATCTTCATTTACCTCACAGTAAAATAGTGGCATTAGCAACATCCATCCCCGATAGCGAAAGCTACTGAAGTGAACGACAGCCAAAGCTACTGAATTCCTTCTAATCTGTCCTCTGTTTGAGATTTACTGTTTGGATTTCTACTTCGCCCAATTCATAGTTTTATAAAGTAAAAACCAATTTACATATTTTAATAAATCGTATTTTCATATGAATAATTAATATTTTTCTCATTTTGCCTACCATTGTGAAATATTTGAGCTGTATTATTAAAGTTTTCAATTTTACCAGCTGAAACATTGCGTTTACATCGCAAAAAAGAAAGAGCTGTACAAAAGTTACGACAGAAAAGCGCTACTTATGCACTTCAAGGAAAATCGAAAACCATAAAAATATTGCCATGTTGTTCAGTGCTTATTCTCCAAAACTAATGAAATGAAGATTTACAAATTCTGAAACAATACAATCACTAGTCATTGTTAATCTTTAACAAAGCGTCAAATATATTTCTGAAAATTAAATGGAAATGTTTTATATTAACTAAGATTACATAAATTGCTCTATATTACGTATATTACTCCGTATATACGTACGTATACGAGAAAGTAAAAACCTACAATTGTATTGTAGTTGGTCTTGAAAGCATTCGTTCTAATAATTTTAATATATTATTAAAATATTTTATATTATTAAGGTTTTTTATATTATTAAAATTTTAATATATTATTAAAATTTAGTAATTTACCTCAACACTAGTTAACAAGAGCAAGTGATGACATACCAGTGGCACACCTTCCATTTAAAGGAAAAAATAACAAAATTTGGTGGAGTTGAAAGCCCAACTACTTTCTAAATGAAAACCTTTAGGGTTTTCAATACGTAGATAGATTTCATTTATCACATACAAATTAACGAGAAAAACGTTCTTTCATTTTAATTATCTACTATTCAATAGTATTCAATCTTTTATAGGGATTTCTGTATATCTCATCTCTATAACATTTGCCCAAAAAATTGCGTCTTTTCAAAAAAACATGTTCCGTCTCATATTTATTTTTAAGGAGGAATGAGTGTCGTGCAGAGCTTTTCCATTGCTGTCGTTACGAAACATGAGTAGTGGTATAGATAATATTGATTTTTGCAATATTTCGATTGTTTTTAATGCCGGAAGGAGGCGAAAGCAATTTTTCGCAGATATGTGAAGCTATCTCCTTTATTAGGAGATCGAGAACTCAACTTTAAAAGTGACTAAAAAACATGAAATATGTTTGTACATAAACTTAATTTGTTTCTATTTATGGGTAGGCATTCAATAGAAATGAATAATAAATATTGTTTTCAAATCGCTTAAGTACGCATAACATTAATAGTTTTTAAATGAAAATTAAGAGAAAACATACGATTATGAATGAGATTCAGTGAAAGAATAAATAAAATGAGAAATATGGAGGAATATTCTCTAAAAAACAATCTTTATATTTTAAATATTATACTTTAGTTTTTGTAAATACCTGGGAACACTCATATGTAATTGGTTGCAAATACACACCGTGAATACATTCATGGTTAATGAGGAGTGATAGCACCCAATTCTACCCACCACAGCGGCGGCAGCTATAGTCCTCAACTGCAGGGTGACTGCGAAGTGGATTAAGGAACTATGGTCACTGACGACAGTTCTATGGTTAATTTTGTCTAACTCTTTGTGATGTATGGGGGAGAAGTAGAGAACGTATGGGGGATGGAGGCAGCGAAGATGAGTCGAAAACTAAAGTTACTTGATGTCAGAGCACGACGGCCAGGTTCTGCTTCGTTGATAGCCACCTGCTGCGGGAAGAAGCGTACTGCTTTTCGCCTCGCTGGACGCACCCCCCCAGCGCTCTCTCGTCCACCGATCACATGTCCGTCCCCGACAGGATTTTTGTCACTAGCTACATAGCTAGGTCGAATTCAGACGCTGTCTGGAGGAGAATCCTAGAGGCCAGCTGCTCTGATCGGTAGTTTTCCGTGGTTACTCCAATCATCGCCAGGCGAATGTCGGAGCAGTACAAAATGGTCAGGGTCCGCGCGCGATCTTTCCTACCCTCTTTTTTGTCTTATCCTCTTCCCCCCACACACACTTGCAGATACACACTTGCTCACTCACTTGCTCACTCACTTGCTCACTCACTTGCTCACTCACTTGCTCACTCACTTGCTCACTCACTTGCTCACTCACTTGCTCACTCACTTGCTCACTCACTTGCTCACTCACTTGCTCACTCACTTGCTCACTCACTCTCTCACTCTCACTCACTTGCCCACTCACTTGCCCACTCACTTGCTCACTCACTTGCTCACTCACTTGCTCACTCACTTGCTCACTCACTTGCTCACTCACTTGCTCACTCACTTGCTCACTCACTCTCTCACTCTCACTCACTTGCCCACTCACTTGCCCACTCACTTGCTCACTCACTTGCTCACTCACTTGCTCACTCACTTGCTCACTCACTTGCTCACTCACTTGCTCACTCACTTGCTCACTCACTTGCTCACTCACTCTCTCACTCTCACTCACTTGCTCACTCTCTTTCTCTTTCTCTTTCTCTCTCTCTCTCTCTCTCTCTCTCTCTCTCACACACACACACACACACACACACACACTTGCACTACACTACCACATATGTCGGGCGATCAGTCGGGAACTTACCGCTTGTCCCAGCTACGGCGATTCTCTCTTGATGGGAGATGTCTGGTTGGGGAAAACCCTCGCAAACCGACGGGTAGGGCGGTGCCATTTCTCGCCATCCAGCGTGAAAGATCACCGCGACCTCCTGAGGGTGGGGGGAAACATGCCCTACACTAACGGGACTAATAACAGTAGTTAACGCGCTTGAAATCACTAATCTATCAGGCAATCAGCCTGTCCGCGCCCCGCTCCATCCACCCCCGCTCTCCATCGCCCCGTCCCGCTCCACCCTCTCCGGACTTCTCTTGACCGCCTTGGAAAATCAAGCTCAATCCGTCAAAATCAACAGCCAAAATATTCTCTCTCAGAACATTCGCTACCTCCACTCCACTTCTAATTAATAACATTACGTGGACCCCATACCACTAAAATGTTAAATATTTAGGACTAAACTTTGATACAAAATTAACTTGGAAATCTCACGTAGCAACAAAAATTCAACAAACCAAAATGAAATTAAAACCACAAATTAATCACAAAAGCAGTCCCTCCTTAAACAATGGCCTAACCCTATACAAGACAATAATCAGACCTCTAGTGCTGTATGCTAATCCCATTTGGACGAACGTGTCACAGACTAACATCAATCAAATGCAAATAATGCAAAACAAATACTTAAGATTAGCCACTCACGTCCCATGGTTCATTTCTAAAGATCATCTCCGTAGAGAATTACATTTACCGTCCATCAGTCATCACATCGCTCATCTCTGCAACAATTTCTACTCAAATATATCCCCGATAAATCAAAAAGCCCACTACAACCTAGCCACACTGAACGATTTCCCGACACGAATCCGAAATAGACATCCGCTACATGCCTTGGTACAAATATTTTCTGATGTCAATCAAGCATAGGAACTCAATGCGTTTCCTAAACAATGTTATAGTTCGATTAGAATTAGTATTAGTTTAGGTTAGCTGTAAGCCAAATACACGTGAAAAAGTAATAAATGAACCATGTACTCATCATTCGAACAATAAATATAATTATAAATAAAAATCTTGACCGCCCCGACTCCGCTCCGCACTTCATTCTCCCACCCTCCCTTCACCCTCGGAAAACGTTTGCATCGTTTTCACCTTTTTCGTTGTTTCATGAAGAAATAGAATTGTCTTCAGGATAAGTAGTTGATTTTATATGTAAATCCGTCAGCTGCAAATGACTAATTCAAAACTCCTTAACATCTGCTCTTGCCCTGAAATTGTATCAATTCAAGATAACGCCTCCTTTCGAACTTAATATCTTAAATTTCGGGAAATTGAGTATTATGAGCTACAATATCATTATATGAAAAACATCAAAAGTTGACATTAAAAAGAAATTTTAGCTTTCTATTCGTCCTCGCCTCCCTCGCCGCCCTCGTCTCCCTCGCCTCCCTCGCCTCCCTCGCCTCCCTCGCCTCCCTCGCCTCCCTCGCCGCCCTCGCCGCCCTCGCCGCCCTCGCCGCCCTCGCCGCCCTCGCCTCCCTCGCCGCCTTCGCCGCCCTCGCCGCCCTCGCCGCCTTCGCCGCCCTCGCCGCCCTCGCCGCCCTCGCCGCCCTCGCCGCCCTCGTCGCCCTCGCCGCCCTCGCCGCCCTCGCCGCCCTCGCCGCCCTCGCCGCCCTCGCCGCCCTCGCCGCCCTCGCCGCCCTCGCCGCCCTCGCCGCCCTCGCCGCCCTCGCCGCCCTCGCCGCCCTCGCCGCCCTCGCCGCCCTCGCCGCCCTCGCCGCCCTCGCCGCCCTCGCCGCCCTCGCCGCCCTCGCCGCCCTCGCCGCCCTCGCCGCCCTCGCCGCCCTCGCCGCCCTCGCCGCCCTCGCCGCCCTCGCCGCCCTCGCCGCCCTCGCCGCCCTCGCTGCCCTCGCCGCCCTCGCGCCCTCGCCGCCCTCGCCGCCCTCGCCGCCCTCGCCGCCCTCGCCGCCCTCGCCGCCCTCGCCGCCCTCGCCGCCCTCGCCGCCCTCGCCGCCCTCGCCGCCCTCGCCGCCCTCGCCGCCCTCGCCGCCCTCGCCGCCCTCGCCGCCCTCGCCGCCCTCGCCGCCCTCGTCGCCCTCGCCGCCCTCGCCGCCCTCGCCGCCCTCGCCGCCCTCGCCGCCCTCGCCGCCCTCGCCGCCCTCGCCGCCCTCACCGCCCTCGCCGCCCTCGCCGCCCTCGCCGCCCTCGCCGCCCTCGCCGCCCTCGCCGCCCTCGCCGCCCTCGCCGCCCTCGCCGCCCTCGCCGCCCTCGCCGCCCTCGCCGCCCTCGCCGCCCCCGCCGCCCTCGCCGCCTCGCCGCCCTCGCCGCCCTCGCCGCCCTCGCCGCCCTCGCCGCCCTCGCCGCCCTCGCCGCCCTCGCCGCCCTCACGCCGCCCTCACGCCGCCCTCGCCGCCCTCGCCGCCCTCGCCGCCCTCGCCGCCCTCGCCGCCCTCGCCGCCCTCGCCGCCCTCGTCGCCCGCGCCGCCCTCGCCGCCCTCGCCGCCCTCGCCGCCCTCGCCGCCCTCGCCGCCCTCGCCGCCCTCGCCGCCCTCGCCGCCCTCGCCGCCCTCGCCGCCCTCGCCGCCCTCGCCGCCCTCGCCGCCCTCGCCGCCCTCGCCGCCCTCGCCGCCCTCGCCGCCCTCGCCGCCCTCGTCGACCTCGTCGCCGCCCTCGCCGCCCTCGCCGCCCTCGCCGCCCTCGCCGCCCTCGTCGACCTCGTCGCCCTCGCCGCCCTCGCCGCCATCGCCGCCATCGCCGCCCTCGTCGACCTCGTCGCCCTCGTCGACCTCGTCGCCCTCGCCGCCCTCGCCGCCCTCGCCGCCCGCGCCGCCCTCGCCGACTTTTCTTTCCACGTTCCACGCTCCGTCCCGGCGCTCGCACTGTCTCCGCCCTCGTCGTGCACACCGCGTCCGCCGCCCGCGCATCAGTGCGCCCGCCGCCTCCGCCCTCGGTGCCCACCGCTGCGTCCTGCGGTCCGCCGCCTCCGAAAAATAAACAGCTGCCGCTCCCCGCCGCGCCGCAGACGGCGGCTTCCGCCTCGGCCCCTAATTGTTTCTTGGCCGCTTCTTTGCGCTGCTTCGCGGACCTCGAACCAGCGAATTGGTTCCGGTTTGCCCTACCGTTCCAAGTGTAAGTTCTTTCTAGATACTGGAAACGTTTAGCCAATGTATGATATAAATTGTAAACGACACATAAAATGTTTTTGGGTTAAAAAAATGCATGTTTATTTTTTCTGTGATCGAAATGACGTACCTAGTTGTACGTTTTGTTAGAAATTTTGTTATTTTGATAAAATTAGTATATTACAGCTTTGTTAGAGATTTTATATTTATTTATTTATTTTTGTTTCAGGTGAGTAATCAGAGAGACTAAAAATGAAGAGTACCACTCCTGTAAGTGAGTAAAATAATTTTCATGAAATCTGACTAAAGACTTGTTAAATTCTGTTAAATTACTTTCTTCACAAGTTTGCTGATGTAAAATCAACTAGGTTCAGAAGACGAATTGTGTTGAATAAACCATTCACATAAAAGTAGCTTTCTCAAATTGGCCACAGAATGTTCACATATTATTTGTCAGATAAGACAAAAATTACCGTTCAAAAGGACAAGAAAAATGAATGACCTTTCTAAACAAACAAAAGTCCTTCTCTATAATTAAAGGGATAATAACAAATGGCAGAGGCCTAAATAAAGATTTTTCATAAAATGGGGGAAAATCTCTCGCACGTTTATATTGCAGTATAATTTCCCTTTTTTATTTTGGAACCTGTTACACCCTTCAACTTAAAGAAAGAATTTTGCTCTCCTGTTCGGAATGGTTCGCTAGAAGAAAAACAAAAATATTTTAAACATATCTTCGTTTTGGAGAAATCGTCATTGAACGATTGTTTCTGGGCACTCCAACTATTATGATCGTTAGTCCCGTTAGTGTAGTGCACGTGTTATCCCGTGAGGTGACTGTGTTGCACCCCCGCTGGATGATGAGATTCCGCGCCGACATACACGTTGGCTTGCGGGGGAGGAGCGACAGGAACATAAATAAACATTACACCATATAAAAGTGTACAGGATAGTTATTAAACTGTTTTTACACGTGTTAATTCATATTTAAGCAAACATGTGTGAGAAGTAGTGTAATAATTGAATAATTTTGTTTTATCACTGTAGTTTGAATATTATGTGCATGTTTTTAGTTACTGTAAATTACAATGGCGGTGCAAATAACTAAAAAAGACTCGTCGACTCGGTGGCCGAGATCGCTAAGGCTGTAGTGTAGTGATCTCGGACCGAAGGGTCGCCTCGGGTATGGTTGTATTTGTGTTCGACCTTTCACCCCCTTATCACTATTTCGTTTCATCTTCATAGTTACCATAGCGTTAACTCCAATAATGGTCGTTAATGACCTAGATGTTGATGCGACCTTAAATAAAAAAAAGATTCATGTGACGATATCCGTCTTATTAAATAAATAAATACAATAGAATACTATATCGTGAAGGGCTTCATATCCACAATTTTCGGTTCAGGAACTTCTCCATGCTTCATTCAAGAACGCCATTCGCCAGACGAATTTTATCAAGACGAAGCGCGTGTGAAATAGCATCACAAAAACGAAAAACTCCCGGAGCTTGCACAAACGTCCAGGCAATCAGCGCCCATCGCGCAAACAATCGGCCGTCTTTAGAAGCCGAATGCTGCGTAATGAGTTTAAGGGGAGCTCGTAACATAGCTTGTAAATCAAAGCAACAGCGCCTGCACACCCATCACCACCCCCGGACCGCGTTGGCCTCCTCCACCACTGCTACCACCATCGCCGCACACCGTAGGCCTTGTAACCTTTAAGCACGTTGTATTTTCATGGCTGCGTATTAATGCGGACGCCTGCTAGCAAGTCGCTCTCGATTTGTGGGGTGGGATGGATTAGAAGGATGC
Source organism: Teleogryllus occipitalis (assembly GCA_011170035.1). NCBI lineage: Eukaryota > Metazoa > Arthropoda > Insecta > Orthoptera > Gryllidae > Teleogryllus > Teleogryllus occipitalis. The sequence continues at coordinate 91,465 of BLKR01004955.1, forward strand.
TCCGCGACTGCCATTATGGTGAGAGAGCGCCCTGCGAAATGCGTCTTCCCCATGATACGGAGATTAGAGTACATATTAAATTCTAATTCGTTCGCCGAAATTCTGCTATTTAGTCCCAGATTCCGGCCACACACTTTATAACGGTGTCCGATCTTATAGAATAATCTTTGTATTCCTTCCGAAATAATCATTTTCGTAATACTGTACTGATAGTATATCGACTTAACGCAACCAATCAGAGGAACGAAAAGTCAATTTTAATGCTTTAAGCATTTAACAATCCGCCGACTGTTAAGAATAGCTAATGAAAATGGTAGATAAGTACTCGGATATAAGAAATGGATATGAGTATTTCTGTTTTTTTTTCTTGTGTGAATGTGTTATTTCGAAAAGTATTCAACGGCTATCGTATCCATTTACACATTTAAACCGCTTCACCAGTCACCGCGTTTCTTTTATTTTTCGAAATTTGCTGTTTATGAAGTTTATCATCCTTGTGAGGGCGTATTTGCCAGTGGGTTGTGCAAGCTAGTTATTTGCCCATTGTTTGATGCGTGCGATTTCTAAATATCCTACCTATTATTATTTTTATTATTATTTTATTATTATTTTATTATTATTTTTATTATTATTTTTATTATTATTAACATTCTCTTATTTATAACGAATATTGTACAGTAAAGAAAAGAAAACAAAGGACCTTCAATATTTAGATGAGATTTTTGGCATAACAGCCGTTTCCAATTATATTTCTTTTGGTACGAAACTTCACCCTCATTTTTTTTCCATTTGAAGACGTCTTTTCTACTTAATTTCTCTTTCGTATCTATGTCATTGTTCAATTCAAGTAATAAACAATGTAGTACTTTTTTCCCACGTCTCTAATTATTATTGTAAATTTCCTGTGCCCTTCTTGGATTTTCATTTGGTTACACGTTTTGTTCCTTTTAATATTAAATAATCCCTTTTGCTTCTCTTTTTGCATTTTTGTATTAGGAATACTTTTCTTCAATACTCCTCTTCCACGAATTTTAGTCGAACACTTCAGCTAACTTCCTGTTTTACCTACCCTCTTATCATCTTGCCACCCCCTTGGGAGCATCTTGCTGACAAAAAGATCATAACATTTCACTGTAATTACTCGTGCTTGTAAATGGTAATTTGATGTAGCTGCTTTAGTCAATTGCAGAGGGATGGTAATATGAGGTCAGAACAATCGCTGTATTCTGGTAGATTACATTGAATAAGTAATAAGGAAATTAAGGAGCATGTAGGGTAATGTTGGGTTTGAATACTGAAATCAATGCTAACTTATGCTGATGAAAAGGGAAGACATTAATGCACCGTACCTGGCATTTTCAGACAGTAAATACCAATTAATTAGCGTGTTCTTGTGAGAGTAGATTGTGAAATAAAATCACTCTTGTCAGATCAAAGGCGCAGAATTGTCGATATTTTTTTCTATGATATTTGATTACTGACATATCATTTTGATAAGGGAGTTTGAATGGTATTTGAACTAAGATAACGTTTCTATTATGATCGAGAGAGGGTAGGGAAGTACGGTCGGGAATGGATGCGTACGGTCAAAAACGTGCGAGTGGGTGGGTACGATCAGGGACGGGTAGGTAAGTTCGGTGGCTGCTGTAAAGGAAGAAAAAAAGAAAGAAAGAGTGAAAGAGAGAGTGAAGAGGAGAGAGAGAGTGAAGAGGAGAGAGAGAGTGAAGAGGAGAGAGAGAGTGAAGAGGAGAGAGAGAGTGAAGAGGAGAGAGAGAG
>BLKR01004956.1:0-93225 GCA_011170035.1 Teleogryllus occipitalis
AAGGTGGTGAAAACTGCTTCCAAACCAAATGGATAATCGCGATGCACATATAAAAGAGAATAAAAAATACAGTAGATTCACAAAAAATCAGCTTCCTAGGGCAATCTGTTGCAGAGGTACAACGATAATCATGTCTTTCGTGTTTTATTTTTTCTCAGTTTCTATTACGTGAATCACGCTGAAAAAAATGAAGAGACGGGAAAAAAATGTTGAATAATTGAACTGATCTGAACTTCAACTTGAACTTCATATACACAATTTAATACTCTTTTAAACATCATACTTCTTAATTTTGTAATATAAAAGTAATAAAGATTTAATATAAATTGAAGCAACAATTAAGCTGAACAATTGATTTGAAAAGTTGTTTGTTTTATAAATCTGTGGCGCCGTGTTGCTTACATTTTTGGTTGCGTGATGATTACACATGGAATGTCAATAAATAATTAACTGAGGTTTTGAAATAAATAAGAAATCTGAAACAAGGAAAGGGTGGCTTTTCAGAATGTATTAATGATGATGAGTTTGCCTCCGTCAGCGGAAAAGGCCGGCCAGCGCGATATGAGCACCGTCCCAAGGGACCAAAGAGTGAAAAATATCTCGTAGGTTTCCTACTGCCATATTGTGTTTTTCGACGTCTAGAAACATCAAAACCCGTGTGATTTCTCTACAAATATGTTCAATGCAGCCTAATAGTGAATAAAGAAATCAGATATAGCAGTACGATACAAATGAGGGCCGTTAAAAGTGATAGCGCGCGGCGCAATTTCAGCCGCTTGCAGTGAAATAGTTCAACTGTTTGAAGCAAATTTCTTAAAAAAGACATTTCAACCTTTAATCTTATTTAAATTAAAAGCATTTTGGATAAAAATTTACGGAGCTATGGCCATATTAGGACTAATGTGGCACTCTGTTTGAGTTCAATAACTAATATTTGATGATCATGAAATTGTTGCGGGATAACGTGGGCACCACCTCAGCCAAAAATCTGTTGATAAAAATACCATTAAATAATATTTAAATTAGCTAAAAAAAGCCGACCTGAATGGCCGAGGTGGCTAAGAGCGAGTACCGACTCAGCGCTTCAGTCCGAAGGGTCGCGGATTCGAGTCCCGCCTTGGGCATGGTTGTTTGTCCCTTGACTTTGCATGTGTTGTCGCGGAGGGCCTCGCGTTCTGCTGACCCGAGATCAGAGGAGCCCGCAAGTGTGTTGGGCTAGTGTATGGTCAAATACGCGTCCCATCGGAACGTGAAGGGTAACCGGCTGTTGGTTGGATAAAAGCTTTAGGGGAAAAGCTAAAGAAAGACCGAATTTTTTTATGGTGTTGTGGCATTCCAAACCCATTTTAAAAAGGGTTTTGTTGGTCCCGCTGTTGTTCTTGCATCTAAATCTAACATTTTAACGTGTTTGAAAACAGCGGCTACGAAGTGTTGTTCTGTGGGCTCACGAAACTCGGACAAGCTGAGTTATCAATCATTCTCTGTGGACAATCATTCGACATGGAGGGGTGGTAGCGAGGGGTAGTAGAAAGACGGTTAGACAAAAGCAAGGCGGCGAAGTGTGAGGGTACGCACCTACTAGCCAGACGGTAAACGGAGCGACATGACACGCGAGTGACGAGTGATGGAGAGCTTGGAACTAGGGAAGGAACCACGGCCTTGCATCTCTCCAACAAATATGGGAACATAGTTAGAGAATGCTTCTATAGGTGGCTCTAGTGTCGTCAGATACAGGCACGCCAACTTTCACACATAAAATTTGGCTAATTTGTGAGAATACGAAAACGGGGAAGATATGTAATTCGATCGTGACTATGCGAGACGTATTGTCGCCAAAAATCAGGAAAGGTAAATATCGGTAAGTATTACGTCCATATTACGTGAGTAACGCTGGTTGAAGTAAGAAGTGTCTACGAGTTTTCTTTAAGTTCTGTACGAATTTGTACCTGAAATTTAGTTTAAAGTTTTATCTTAAGTTTGATCAGGAATTAGAATTTTCACCAGAAAACGGGTTGTTTCCGGATTTGTAGTAAGCAAATTTTTGTTAATAATTAGTTTCTACGCACCTTTTAAATAACGTTCACCGCAGTTCGTATTTTAGTTCCTGTAAGTGTAGGTACTCTATACTGTAGATAGTGTATACTGTAGAACGCGCCACAGTAATGGTTTCCACCACGTTATATGAGAGTTGAAAGGCTCTGGAAGGGACTGATGGAAGTAGCTCCGGTTGTTGGAGGCTTGCTGGATTAGCGAAACACCTAATCAACCCCGGTGGGTCTTCGCTCCTGGTCTACACGAGAAGACTCTCTCGCGGCTGGATTGTGAAGGAAGGCCGAACGGCATGCGTCGATAAATGCAGTGGACGGGCACTCGGTTACGACCCAGACGTGGTCGACAGAAGTTTCCAACAGCGAAGGAATTCGGCAGCCAACGCATATAAAGATAAGTAGGAGGCGGAAAGTTTCTTTCTTACCACTTTCTCCGAATTGTTACGTGGACATAAATGGACTGTCGAAAGGACGATACAGTTTTAATACGTTAAACGGGATCAGAACGAGTTCATTGATGAATCCGAAATTAAAGTCCTTATTAAGATGAATAAAACTGTTAATTTTTTTCAATAAAGCTCTGTGATGCATTCATTGCAATTAGAAATTAAGTGATTAAGGGATTTCACATTTCCTGTGTTGTATTCTGGAAAGGGGAATAGTATGGTATTCTGTATTGAACCTCTGTATTAATTTATTTGAAATAGTTATTTTTATTGTTTCAATTGAACGCAGTGCCTTGATCATCAGTTATAAAGACTTCAATTTTTTACACGTCTTGTTTGTTATAACTTCAATAAAAAAATATTAAGTTTCACCATTTACTAAATAGGCGACGAGGAAAATGCAGTGAATAAATATTTGAATTGGTGTAATAGTGTTGACATGAGATTGGATTTCATGTTATATGAAGAAATCGAAAATACGTTCATCTGTATGCAACGTGCAGAAAAACAAGAGGAAATGTAGGAAATGTAATATGTTTTTTTATTGTTACTTTCATGAAAGTAAAATTGTGCATACTCAAATATAGCTGGAAATTAGTATGAACCTAAGAAAGAAACAAACTATTTTGATGTACCTTTATGGCGAATTGTTTGGCGAGTTAGTGCAGATTTTTATATATTTTAGTTCGGTAGTGTAGAAAGGGACTTGCTAAAGGAAATAAACAATGGTTAATCAATTGGAACTATGTTTCATGCGATGTGTATGGGAGCTTTTATAGTGGTATATTCAGTATCGTCAGAATTGCGTATGAGATGGTAAAATGTTTTCGAACTATTGTAGTTTCAGAAAACACCTTCTTTTGCTTTTCTTGTTTTTGTTTTGTTTTTTGAGGCATAGGCAGCCCTTATGCATTGTTTACTATGGGAATTATGTTTTGGACATGTGACATTAGTTCTGACACCATGACAGGAGGGTAATATGTACCCGCGTAAACCTTCGTTAATCATTAAATGTAATTGTTTGTTTTTCAAATTCCTTTTTTGTTGCCTGTCTATGTGTTTGCGTTTCTTTTCTTTGACAGAGCGTGGGCAACGCAAGCAAGAATCTCACCCTCAGGTTCCGATTTCTCATTTTATGGAAATCAAGAACAATTTTGCATCCTTTGTTCGACGACCCGACGGACAGTGTGACCCGTGCCGCCGCTCACGCCGTTGATTCTGGAGGCCGAAGGGTCGTTCCAATATATATATATGTCGTCGAGTGTTCGACACGATGCATTGCACGAGGTGTCTCGACGTAAACAAACGAGGCTGCTCTCCTTTTTGGTGACCTTCTTTGATGGACCTCGGTCGGCCCTACTACGCGCCGAGTTCCTCCCCCTTTATTGGGGCCATAAATCCACCCACGCACTCGAATATTTTCAAAAAACAGGCCGCCACGGTCGGTCTCCTTGTAAAGAGCCGCGGACGCTCGGCCGACCCTCCGCATCTAACTGTTCAATTTGCCAACCTTAGAGTGTCGCGAATATACGTTGTTCTCAGGGGGAATCACGGTTATGTAGGTTGTCGTGATTTCTGGTGAAGAGTTGAAGACGACCACCCAGAACCTGAGTTTTGCGGCGGCACTCCCGCCGTTAGCTTCAAGGTGGAGGCAGTGAGGAGGCCATGCTAAGCTCCTGGTTGCCGGGCTTGCCTGGCAACCCACCAGTTGGGTCCCTGGCGCGTCGAACTTTGGGCAGGATTGGGTGAAGGAGATTCTTCGGAAATCCTCTCAACCCACATAGAAAAGTCCGGCGGAAACTTGATACCTACCGTCAGGTTGCTCAGATTCTGGCGATACTCACGTCGTTAGCCTAAAGGTGTAGGCGGTGAGGAGACGGGATGGGGGCTCTGAACCGCTCGAATCGTAGTTCGGGTGGCCTCCAGTTGGGCTCTCGTCTTCGACGTGGCAGTGGCCCGATATTGTGGGTAAAGAGGAGAAACTTGTTCCCAGCGCATGTGAGTGGTGCATTGTTTTGACTCCGGAACTAGCCTGGATAGCTAGGAGCTCTGAGCTGATAAGGCGGGCATCCAGGCATTGAGTAGGGAGGTTGTCATGAAGGCAAACTGCTTTCCGGTGAAATCCGGATACCAGACTGTCGGCGTACTTGTGCGTCGGCGAGGGCTGTGGATGAGATCTAGTCCTCTTGAGTCCACCCTGGAGTTAACACCTCCTGGTAGAACAAGTTATATATGGTGTGGTCGGCCACGCAAGATCCTTTGTCGTTCTCAGGGCAACCTGTCGTTACAATATATATATATATATATATATATATATATATATATATATATATATATATATATGTGTGTGTGTGTGTGTGTGTGTGTGTGTGTGTGAGTGAGTGAGAGAGAGAGAGAGAGAGAGAGAGAGAGAGAGAGAGAGAGAGAGAGAGAGAGAGAGAGAGAGAGAAAATCAACATGACATACATAGAAGAAATTAACAATTTCAAATATATGGGAACTGAGTTGGACAGGAGTTGCTTTTCTTCTTGCTACCTCAAGAATTCCAACTGATTAAAAAAATGCTCAGGTGTAGATTTGATATATTCTTTAAAATAATTGATGCTGCTTGAGAATGTTGTTTCTGCTAACAATGTTGAAACAATGATAAGTTAGGTTTCACTATTCTCGGAGTTGGTGGAGAGATTTTCACGCGTTGTGGATACCAGCATGACCTCCACAAAAGCCAATAAAGAAGCTCCACGATGCTCAGGGCACTCATACCCAAGCAAAGTCCCAGCAATCCTCCGAAGTTGGCTGGAAATATATTATTTTAGCATTACATTTTGATATCAATAATCTTTTAGTACATTTAGTTATGTTACAAAATGTCTTATCAAAATCTTACAAAATTGACGTATGTATTAAAATTTTTAGATTCTTATAAGTTCAGACAAGTTCAGGCAAATTGTCAAACTTTTGTGTTACCATTTGAACGAGAAAACTGAGTAAACTTGCAAAATAGTTCAATATAGTTGTGATCACCACTTACCGATCATGTCGAATAAAGTGTACAGCTCTGTTCGTCGTTCCGGCATATATTTGGGTTCCTTAAAGTAAATGAACACCCCTGCCATTTTCGATTCTATAGGTCTAGAGAGGTAAATTCAGAATTAGAATAAATAACAATTATTTAAATAACATGAAATTAAAGTAGAGTTTTATTCACGAGGGGAAAATGTTGGGTTCTAAGCGCGGCAGCGGAAGCGCCAGAGTGAATAAAGCTGATTTGAATTCCAAGTTATAAGCAACGTTTTAGTTTTATTAGTTTTGACTGACATTAACTTTAGAGTAATGCTGTTTTTACATTGGCAAGTGAGTGCTGCAAGTCGTTACAGAAACTGCGGGAGATACTATTTACACTGACAAACGCAAGCCCTAGCTCCAGTCGGACGCAGCAATTTTATTCTGGAAAGCAGTTGCCGAAACGCTCCGGTGGCACGCAAGCCACAACATCCACTGACGTACCAGACCACTGGATTATAAATAATTGTAGAAAGTTAGCCCGCAGTTTGGTACTAGTAAAATTGAATTTATTATGGTTATTTTTATATTATTTTATTGTTATTATTGTTGCTATTATTATTATTATTATTATTATTATTATTATTATTATTATTATTATTATTATTATTATTATTATTTGCGTATTGACCTTTTCTGATCACGCTAAACGTACTCTTCCGAAGCCCAGTCTTATACTATCCCGGAGAGAGATTGTGTGTCATTGTGGGGATCAGCTTTTCGGCCGTAATTCTTGGTTTGCCAAGGCTGATAAGCCTTGATTTATGAATTGAGTTGATAGGATGATGATGAGAGGTGATCGTGACCTTTTTGAACCATCCCAGCATTCCCCTGTGTGACCGAGGGAAACCACGAAAACCCCGGCTAAGATGATCGGCCCGGGGATCGAACGCGGGCCTCCCAATTGTGAAGTCAGTGTGCTAGGTCCTGAGTCACTTCGCGCGATTTATTATTATTATTATTATTATTATTATTATTATACTCGATACATTTTTTATCAATTTTTGATGTATTTGAAGAACAAAAAATCCACACTTTCGGTATCGGTGTCTCAAAAAAAAATGTATGTAGAAAAATTGACACATTTCCGTGCCACATTACATACTTAAACTTCAGTGTGTAATAGTATACGACAAAGCAAAAGTATCCACTTATTTTTCAAGTATTGTAATTAATAACAAAATTTAAAAATACGCAAAAAAGACTTCGCAATTGGGCAAAATATATTCATACGTTCAGCGTATTGATAATTATTATACCTGCTTGATTGTACTATTTCTCTGTGTCAAGTTACAAATTTTGAGAAATATTCACGAGACATGACCTATTCGCCAGAACTTCGATTGACCTTATTTTCTTCCCACTTACAAACCCATCAAGATTGTGAAACATTAATTAACTGTATCGCTCTTTATCTTCGATAAATATGGAGGTCTTATAGAAAGCATATTATCAATGAAAGGGGTGTGACAGTCACAAGATAAGCCACACCAGGCGCGGTTAGTCTTCCACTATTCCTAAATATTAATTTCAGTTTTTGAAGTGACTCTCACCTAATTACACCCTAAAGCCCTTTATAATAATGAACAAGGTATATACAGGCTGTGTCACGTAACTTTAGCACCTCCTGCAGGTTTTGAACGGTTGATGTTATTGCAATGCAGTTTTAACGGAAGTGCATGAGGGAATGGGGCTACTTGATACGTGTATTCATTTCTATTTAATCACTTGTAATTTACGAGATACTGAGGTATTTTTGTTTCAAATGGAACGATACATACTTTTTAGCCTATTACGATGATCGGAAAAAAGACGAATCCAATGATACTGATACATATTGTCGTATGTTAAATAAGCATTTTTTGAGTGATTTTATTTTTGTTTTGCGACTATTTTTAACATATATTTTGGAAATGAATGTGACAGTCCGCCAAAAAAGATCATGAAGCGCCCCCTGCGAACGCGCGCTCGGGATAGGAAAGCGAGCATAAAAAAATTAAAATTACATCTAAAATCAAAAAAATGTAACTGCGACAATGAATATCATTGGATTCGTCTATTTACGCTCATGATATACTAAAAAATATGTATAGTTTCATTTGAAAAAAAAACAAAGTTACCTCTATCTCGTAAAATACAAATGATAAAATAGAAATGAATACTTATATCAATTAGCCATATTCCCTCATGCACCTCTATAAAAATGTATTGCAATAACTTCAACCGTTCAAAAACTGCAGGAGGTGCTAAAGTTACGTGACTCACTCTGTATAATAGCAAGACAAGCCATACTTTCACCAAAATCGAGATATTTACAGTTACGAAGAGTAGTAGGCTTTTTGTGGCCGGCTGTGGCTCATCTTGTTACCTCCTCAAGCCCTTAAACATAAAGACAATACCCCTGTGATCGATGAGAGAGGATGGTCTGTGGATGACTCGTGCAGTCGCGGTTTAAATGAGGTGGCTACAAGCATGTATAGTGTAAATAGTGTTTAAATGATTTCATGTGTTGAACTCAAAGCATTGTGACTTTGAACTCCAATACCGCAAAACCGTTTAAACATTTATATTTCGTGTGTTCACTCATTACATATACAATACGTACGGGGATCCGAGGAGTTCTACCATTTTGACTAGATTTGTAGGAGTGCGAGACCACTGGGTATTGTAATGAATATGAACGCAACTTTGCAAACACGAACACGTCAGTTTCGAAGAGTTGATTAATCCAGTTCGCAACTGCTGCCATGTCCCTGCAAAAATTAAAGGTAACTTAATTTTTTGCGACAGAGAATCAAAGTTGTTTTTGATTTAGAAGTCTTTATATTTCAAAGTAAGGATTTTCGTTTAGAAAAACATTTGAACTTTGTGCTCAACAAAATTTCGGTTTTTTTTAATGAAAGGTATTGAAATCTGCTTGTGTTATGGCTTGCTCTTATTAACCAATATTGTACAATAGACACTGGATTTTAATTATTTAATCTTAAAATTAACATTATTCGCCCTTATCTGCCGTCCTTTTTCATTATTTCATTGCGCAATTTGTAAATGATCTATTGAAAGTAATTGACATTTCGTCGTGTAGCACGAGCAAGCATGCTATATTAGATAGCAACCATGTTATATATGTAACAACCTAGTAAAGTAAATATACCGAGTATTTTAAGTTCGAAGAATGTTTTTAAATGCAAACGTTAGTGAGTGTATAAATGCTATGTCTAGCAATCGTCTGACACATGTTCCTTCACATAGAAATTTCAGTGATTTTAATTATAGTATTTGATGTATTATGTGTTTATATTAAGAAGGAGATGAGGGATTTTTATTCATAGGTCACTATAATCAATATAAAGATCGTGATGAATGTGCATTTACGAATTATATTTTTAGAAACATGATTAATTTTTAGTTCACAAAGAATAGTAATTGTACTATTCCAGAATTTGTAAACCTCCCTCAATTCATAAGTCTTTGAAAATAAGTACTGAACGACATGATACTCTTTTTTGAGGTTTTTTATTTTCCTTGCTGCAAGGGTTACCATATGTCCTTCTTTTGGAGGATATGTCCTCCCTCCTTTTTTAAATTTACATAGATTGTTCTCCTTTTTAACCTGTTGAATTGAAAATAATACTGCCATAATTTTTAAGTAATTTAATTCATTAAAGGGACTTCACGTCTTCAATATCTATATTTTATTCAAATGGCCTGCATAATAGATGATAGGCTTATTGTGAGAGAAAACTTATGTATGCTTATTGTTTGGAAGATAACAAAGGTGAGGGCGGGAGTGAAGTTATCCAATGGGAAGCTTTCATTTTTAATGACGCAGTCTAATATGATTTATAAGAATATTAATGGTTTAAAAATGTTGAGTACGTTGTCTATACATCGTGTAGTATAAAAATGTAAAATGTCCTCCTTTTCATTGAAATTTCCTGTTATTTGTAAAATGTTCTCTGCTGGGAAAAAAAATTGTCTGGTAACTCTGCCTTACAGTGAATATGTAGTGCTCTTCTAACTTTTCTACACCTCTCTCTTCACCCTTGTAAGCGAGGTAATCACAAGGATTGAGCAAGATTATTTAAAAAAAACTATATTCCCCACTGAGCTCAAGAAAATGTGCACAGACAGGAGAACGCAAGAAGAGAGCGAAAAACTAAATGGCAACCTTATTTACCATTACATACGATGTGTATGAATAAAAGTTTAAGAAATAAGTATAACTACAAAAAAATGGTCATGTTTTATTCCGAACATTTAGAATGAATTTAATATTATAACTTACATGCTGCGTCTTTACTGCATCTTGATTTATTTCCGGTGCAGATGAGCGTGTTTTGATCACCTGGAAAATCATGAATGTTTTCTATGATAGCACTGACCTGCGATAATTCAAAGAAATGAAATGAAGTCTAATTTTGTTGGGCAGAAGTAATGTTTAGAAGCAATGTTTTGTAGTATAACGTCAACCATGTTTTACTATTTGGACATGGATTTCAAATTGAAGGAAAATTCTCTTTGTCTACCATGTTTTTAAATGCTTTAAATGCTGCAAAGAATAATAAAATACGGAAATTATAGTAAATTTTACAAATGTAAATGTTCTCTTGGCATTTTGTTTTACGTCTTCGTCAGTTATGAAAGACTGGCATTTTCGCATTAGTGTTCGTTCATCTACGGCGTCTGTTATTTCAATAGTTTTTAAAAAAATTTTTTAGGTCGCTTTAAACATCTTAGGACATTAGTGACCAATATAGACTTATAACAAAGGTACATTTTACAAATTAAAATAAAGAGAAATAACAATAAAACAGTGCAGCACAGTATAGAACAAGACAATACAGTACAGAAGTGCAATCAATTTGCAATAATTCAGATCATATTAAGATATTTTAAAATTGACTTGTAATCTTTAGTTGAATTAAATATTTCATAAATTTCGTTTTTGATGCCAAGAGAGTTTCTTAGATTTTGGAGGCTTGAACATTCAAGTATAATGTGAGACGTTGACAACATTCCTCCACATTTTGGACAGGTGGCTGTGTCGGTTTTTTATTAGATGGAAGTGGGTAGGGAAGAATTACCTATTCTTAATCTTGTAATAATCACTTGTTCTTTTCTTGTTAATGTAGAGTTTTGGGTATTGAGTCTTACAGATTTTCGTTCATCATGGAGTTTGGATGTTGAAGTTATCCACTGGTGATCCCATACCTTAATAATACACGTACTTTATATTCATATGTAAAGTATATTTTTAATATAATATATTTATAATTATGTATTTCAATAGTTTGATGTGAATATGGATATATAATTATGACTATTACATTTGTCACTTCATCATGTTAAGTTTGAATCCTAGATAGCAAACCAGCTCTCTGTGAGGCGGTCCCGTGTTCAATTCTCGGCCGTGACAAAAATGAAGCTGTAGCTTTCAAATAAAAAATGCGGGTCAGTTTCTATATATGACTGCCTCAAGATAGAGAGCTCGGTCAGTCCAATAAATCTAGGTACGATGATAGGAATATTCACATGTCTGCCTTACTCGAAGCATAGATAAAAGCCCCGCCCAGCCCTGGGAACACCTCTGGCTGGGAAGAGTTGAATTCATCCGATCCCAAATACATACATATACATATTGGTTTTCAACAATAACGATAAAAATCTTATTTCATTACAATACCCAAGTTCAGAGAGGGGAACTATTGTTCGTCAAACTAGTTTAACTTGGCAATATTGGTCTTGGAGTGGAACTAACGATAGTGAAAGAATATATTAACTTCTAATTTTTGGGAGTAAATGGAGTCATTTCGCGTATTGCTGATGGTAAACTAGGATACTCAACGTAGTATGTAGTTTTCTTGTTATACCTATGGTTGCCACCTTCGAAGAACACATGACCCGGAGATCACTAGGGGTGGGGGGATGAGTTAACGAAAAGTAAGCGCATAAATTCATAATCAACATTTATCGTAAAATAATATACGCCTTTTACCGATTATTTCATAAAAGTAATACATTTATAATATTAATAACGCATTAATTACTATAATATTAAGTGCATTCTCTTTCGACTAGAGATGGTGAACTGATGGCATACTTATTTTGCCGCGAAGTATATTTATTTATATAGTGTCATTAATATGACATATGATTTAACATTCGTTAAAATTAAATTATTAAACACAGATTGTATTTTAAAACGTGAAAAAAAATTAATTTTATTTCTTTATATGACCCGGGGAATTTCAAAAGTAAGCCGGAGCCCGGAGATCACTCCTGCTACCCGGAGTCTCCGGGTCAAACCCGAAGAGGTGGCAACCCATACCCTCGTATTTTCATCGAAAAAATAAGTGCCATCTGAAAAAATCTTGCCTCTCGTCAAAGTGTGGGTATTAAAAATGACATCTCGCGAGGTCATTTTGTACACATCCATTCCTTCAAATAATGCTCGCACACGTTTCTAAATCAATTGAATGATACCTGTCCATGAATTATCCTGGTCGCCAATTTCAACTATTAATTATATGTAATATGCTTGCATTATAAATGCACTGGTGCTGTTATTTTGACCAGAAATGGTGAAACCTCGCAGATATAACAAATTGAAAAATATATACTCCTTTCTCTATGATCAGGGATGTTTGTGCATTTACGATGAGAAACGGACGAGGCAGCTGTGATCCGGGAGAACAGGAATACGTTTGTACATAAAGCAAAGATATTGACACTGAAACTCAGCATGCTTCAATGTGAAGTACTGCCAGTCCACACACTGCTGCACAAGGTGCCCTCCCCCATCCTCCTCCATGATGCTTCATTATACAGTAATAGAATAACGACAGTGCTATATTCCATCGCGAATACGTTATCTCGAACCTCGCTCAGTGGTGTTACGTTCGGGTTCACAAGGATGCGCCAAGGTAAGAGGGCCTATTTTTTGACTGAATGTTTGCGATTGTAAGAGATATTAATTACTTAATACTTTCTCTGATACTTGCCGATGGTTGACATAGTAAAAGATTAAAAGCATCTTTCAGAAGAGCGATTTTTCCCACTTCCGTAGTTTATGTCCCCCTGAATTGTGGGAATTCTGATTTGGTGTTGTTGACGTTCTTATCAGAAGAAATAAAAGAGGTCATCTTCGTCAACATACTAGCTTTATTAAGATAGCCGGCTTTCGACGGCTTTGCCGTTATCGTCAGTCTACAAGATACAGAAAGATATAACAAAATTATAAATAAATACACAATAAGATAGAAAATTAAATTACAATTAATGGATACATAGCAGTTCAAAATTAACATAAAAAAAGGATAATCGATAAAGAAAGACACATTATATGATTGCAAAAGATAAGGAACATATAGCAGATAAAATTGCAAAAATGAATTGCGACGGGGGGGAGGAATTAATACAGAAAATAGCAGTTCAAATTTTAGATTATAAATACATGTGAAGAAATATACATTCTCATATTCAAAAGAAAGAAAAACAAAATTACTATATATATATATATATATATATATATATATATATATATATATATATATATATATATATATATATATATGAAGAATAAAAAGAAATTAAAAGAAATTTCAAATAAAAAGAAATTAATTGATTGATTTTTTATCTTATACCATCTCTAGGTTGGATAATAAACACATCTTCAATGTTTTTAGAAAACCCACACACACAGACACTGTCATCCACAACACATCCCAACATCCATCTGCCCACAAACACGCAGCTTTCCATGCCATGATTCACAGACTTGTCAGCCTTCCCTTATCACAAGACAATTTTCAAAAAGAAACACGCACCATTAAATACATAGCTACCGCCAATGGATACAGTACCACTCTCGTTGACAACATACTACGCCGCAAATTAAATAAGAAAAAACTCAAAACGTATACAAGCCTCACTCCATTCACCCAGAAACCATCAAAATTTATTTCTATTCCGTACTTTCCCATATTCTTCACAAATACAATTTTCACGTTTCCTTTACAGAAGCGCTTTAGAAATCTTTCACATATTTCAAGCCAAGCAGAAATCTGAGGCCCTTCTCAATGAACAAACTAATTTCCCTCTGTCCCCTCTACTAATAATTTTACACACACCGACCTCACCAACTGACTCCCCCGCCTCCTAAGACATTTCCAAGAGAACACTAAACAGACCTCCGACCCCTCGCTGGATCTCCCAAAAGCAATAAAAACCCCGTGTCACGTTGTTTTTCTTTCTTTTGAATATGAGAATGTATATTTCTTCACATACGAGTATATTTATAATCTGAAATTTGAACTGCTATTATCTGTATTAATTCCCCATCCCCCTCGCAATTCATTTTTGCAATTTTATCTGCTATATGTTCCTTATCTTTTGCAATCATATAATGTGTCTTTCTTTATTGATTATCCTTTTTTTATGTTAATTTTGAACTGCTATGTATCCATTAATTGTAATTTAATTTTCTATCTTATTATGTATTTATTTATAATTCTTTATATCTTTCTGTATCTTATAGACTGACGATGACGGCAAAGCCGTCGAAAGCCGGCTATCTTAATAAAGCTAGTATGTTGATGAAGATGACATCTTTTATTTCTTCTTATGTCACCCTGTTTCTAAATCAATAACAAGTGCTGCTAAACAGCACCTACTTTTTCGTCTTAAGTAACGGTTATGTAATACTATTTATACCGCAATTTCTCTTAGAATTAACACACCTCAGTCATCATTTTTTTAACTGATTACAAATCATAGAACATTAGGTGAGAAAATTAAATATTTTCAAGAAAATTTCAACACAAATTCGACAATTAAAACCGTTTCATAAGCTAAATCATGTCCTAGCAATGAGACGGAATTCTCAGAACTACATACAACTGCCGTCTCGCCGGGCGAGATGCCATTGTCGCTTTCCAATCTGATATTTCATGGAGACTAGCAAATGAAGGATGAGAAATTAGAATTGGAAAAATTACGTCAAACTACCCGCATTAAAAAAAATATACATGACCTTTTTTAAAGAACTGATGTATAAGAATAGATTTCATTTAAGAAGAAAACTATAATTGAAATTATACTTTTGCAATGTTAATTTCTTACATACTATTTGTAATTTGTAATTTTTAATTTTTAATGTAATTTGTCTAATTTCATTTAAGATAATTATAGATTGATGCTATATGACGTGACCACAGATATAGTACAGGTTGGGCGGGGGTCCTTGCGCATCGAATCCAACTTCAGCCAATGAGCATCAGACACTAGTTTGCGTCACAATATTAGCGGGATTTTTAAACTCAGATACCAGAATTATTACATAATTACAAGACATTGAAACAGATTTATGAAGCATTTCTTTTAAATATTGCATCTTGTACACCTTCATCGCGTAATTTTTGGTTGGTTACCGTTGAAAATTGTCGTTTTGTACCACTATTAGAATGTTTATCAACACTACTCGCTCTCCATGCAACATGGCAGCCATTGTCTTAAATGGCTTTTCAAACGACGTGCCCGTTCTGTAGTCACGTGGCTCGTGACGCAAACTGGTGATGCGCAGAATCAGCTAAAATCGGTTCACCGGGGGAACCCACTCATGCATTTGCTCCAGGCCATAGTACATGGGACTGTCCAATGCAGGCATTCAGATACTTCCGAAGTCTAGGGTTACCAGATCGTCCAGTGTTGCCAGTTTGGTGGATTTCCCTATATTTGGTGGATTCTTTTAGATTACTGGGCTTCTTGGGGGCACAGATATATAGATATAGAGATACGATATAATCTCTGCGGTGCAACGGTGTTATGCTGG
Organism: Teleogryllus occipitalis; assembly: GCA_011170035.1. NCBI lineage: Eukaryota > Metazoa > Arthropoda > Insecta > Orthoptera > Gryllidae > Teleogryllus > Teleogryllus occipitalis. The sequence continues at coordinate 15,390 of BLKR01004956.1, forward strand.
TCATCGGTACAACATAGTCTCACTTTTCACAAAATAAGCATGTTGAATTTAATGTTAATTTTTTTGTATGTAGTAAACTGCAAATCTCAACTAGAATGTGTCTTACATTTTGGTAGTTTTCACAATGAATAGAATAAATATAATTTACTCTTATTAATATAATAAATAAAATACCTTTAGCCCCCCTCTGGGGTCCCTTCTAAATCGAGTAAGTAAAGTATGACTACAAAGTACGTTTTCAGTTAAATAATTAATTTGCAAACTTATATTTGTGAAACTTTATATGGAATATTTGGGGTAAATACAATTTTTTAGATCTTGAACCATTTGAAATGTAAGTATTAATTTTGAAATATTACACCTGGAAAAGAGCTTGGGATATATTTTAATAGGTATATTGAACTGCATTCTAGAAATCATTTCAGCAAAAAGAACTTGATGGTTTACTTACGAGGCATGTAAAATGGAACGCATCCGCACTGGCTCAAAGTGAAGTTGGCAAGGCACTCCAACCTGCAGTTAGACTGCGTGTATTGCAGAAAGAAGCGAAGGTGCCGTTCTCCAGGAAAGTAGCATTGACGCTGCTCTACAGAGTATCGCTCTCGCATACTCGCATCTGCTAGAATCTGAAGAAAACAGGCAGTATTTTTTTAAATGTTATTTTGTGTAGGACTGACTTACAAAGTTCAGTTTACATAAAACTCTTCATTTGTATTGTTGACTTATATCTAATTTTTATATATTAACTCTAAACTACAATTGAAGAGGGGACTCACCGAGCACCTCTATAAAATACTAAGATTTGTAAAAATGTTCAGAAACGAATGGATAGGATATCTGGTTTTTATTCTAGTTGGGTTTTCATTATATTTTCCTGTATTTAAATGTCTATCGTGATTGATGAGGGTTAGATTGGAATAAAAGTTACTGGCAAGAAAGGCTATGAGATGTGCGATGGGTTTTAGGTTAAGTTCGTGGTGTAATTGCTTATTGGAAATGATCCAGGGGGCGTGGGTGATAGTTGTTAGGTATTTGTTCTGAATAATCTGAATTTTGTTGATATTATATTTAGCAGCAATTCCAAATTGGACAACCGTACAGGAGAAGAGGTCTAATGATGGTTTTGTACAGGTGGGGCAGACTCCCTGATTTGAAGGATGAATTGTGAAAGAACAAATAAAGATAGTCTCAAAACGTTTTTATTTCCCAAAACTACATTCAATGCCATTTTATTCTCATTTGATTGTGAAAATTAGTTCATCCAGGTGACGACCTTGGCGAGCGATGTGCATGTTGAGTAGTTCAAAAAAGTTTCCGAAAACTTCTCAGCAAATCTTCTGATATTCCAGCGACATCTGTAATTGCCTCCTTAAGGGCTTCCAAGGTCCTTGGTCGAACTTTGTAAACCTCAGCTTTGAGATAACCCCAAAGAAAAAAATCGCATGGGCTCAAATCAGGGGAGCGAGGGGGCCATGGAACATCGCCACGTAAGGAGATCAGGCGGCCGGGAACAGTCTGCATGATTTGCCGTGAACGAAGGGCGGTATGAGCCGTAGCACCGTCCTGTTGAAACCAAAAGGCTTGTGTGTCATATTGCTGACCATACTCTTCCAATTTAGGTTGAAAAAGTTCTCTAGCATGTCCCAATAACGCTCAGATGTAACAGTAACAGTTAGACCTTGAGATTCAAAAAAGTAAGGCCCAATTATGCCTATGGAGGACACGGCGCACCAAACTCTCACTTTAGGGCTATGGAGAGCTCTTTGGTGGAGTTCACGAGGATTTTCAGTCGCCCAGTAACGAAAATTTTGCTTATTTACTGTGCCGGAGAGGTGAAAATGCGCTTCATCGCTGGACCACAGAATTGCGTCAGGTTGCACAGAGGTTAAAATTGCATTACGAGCATCTGTACGTTTCACCCAGTATTGTGGACTCAATTCTTGAATGACCATCATCTTGTAGGGGTGTAAATGAAGGTCAGTGTGTAAAATTCGCCTTACCGTTCTGGACGATATTCCAAGGGCAGCAGCATGTTTCCGCGCAGAGCGCGATGGAGACTGTTCAATGGACGCTCTCACTGCCACGATGTTTTCAGGTGTCCTCACACTTTTAGGTCGACAAGCTGGTTTTTTAGGAAGTGCAGATCCTGTCGCCCGTACACTATTAATCCATTTCCTAATGGTTTTAGCATCAGGAACCTTATCATAACGAGCCAAACCAAACCGCCTACGAAAAGCCCTCTGTGTCGCCACCACACTATCATTGTTTTTAAAGAACGTTTCAACGACAAAGCCTCAATGCTCACCAGACCACTGCATGGCGACTACTGAAATGAAAATGGCATCGTTTCCCCGACCTAACGCCACTATCCCCACTCCGCTAACCCACCTGCGTGCTCTACAGTGAGTATTTGAAACTAGGGAGTCCATTCTGCCCCACCCTGTATTTAGTGAATGTATGATGTTATTGTATTTAGTTTGTTTATAGTGTTCTGGAGCTTTTTACTGATTTTGGTTAGAGTATTTAGTTATTTTTGAAGTGAGGGAATTCTAAGTGGTATCCATAATCTTCTAGTTTTATTTTTAGTCAAAGTAGTATGCAAGGTGGAACAACTAAGTGATAACACTCCTCTCTCTCCTCAACCGTGCAGAAACGAAAATGCCGTTTGGACACTCAGTTGCATAAACAGGGGCTACTTGTGTACAGCGTACTTCGTCTTTGCACTTTTTTTTATTACGAAGCTAGGGGGTAAACTTTAAAAAAAAATGAAATTCTATGCTAAATTTTAGCGTATCGTAATGGGCTTAATAAGACGATTTCAAATTTATGTATATCTTCGTATTGAAGCTAATGGTTTTTTCAGAAATTGATGTGTTTTTGTTCCGTATTTTTCTACTGAAGTGGCTCTTTTCCATTCGACCTGGCCTGTCTCCGCTGAGAAACTAAAGGAAAAGTCTCGTGAATGGTCTTGCCTGCTCTCCGAGAACGCTCAAAGGCTACGTACAACAAGTAGATAACAGGGCGGAGGTCTGGAGTGTAAAATGCGCCGCGGGTTTAATGATAGCGCACTTCTACAAGTTTCTTAGAGCATTAATTTCTTCTAGTTCTTACGATTAATAAGATATTGTTCATTTACTTTTGTATTATTTACTTAAAATTTATTATAGAACACTTTGTCACAGTTGTCAAAATAATGGAATAGTATTTCCGTGACAAAACAATAACTTTACGGAATACTGTATGCAGCATTTGAGTTTTCCTTTGACGAAGTCACCTTGCGACAAAATTAGTATCGAAGAAAGTTGTTATTATTGTGATCAAGCAAATGACCGCGTTTGTCTGAAGGACGGACTCACGAAGTTCCCCATTTAGTCAGCAGGAAAGGGCGAATGGAAAATCGCCGCTTCAATGGAAAAATGTTACAAAAACATCAATTTCTAAAAAACGTGTCACTTCAATACGAACATATGAACATATTTGAAATGTCTTTTCAAGACCATTACGATACGCTAAAATTTAACATAGGATTCCTTTAAGAAATTGATCTTATATCTTCCTAATAAAAAATAGTACAAAGGCGATGTATGCTATACCTGTTTATGCAATCGAGTGTCCAAAAGGCATCTTCGTATCTGGCACGGTCGAGGAGAAACGAGGGGTGTTATCACTTAGTGGTTCTACCCTGTATATTTTGTTACGAGAAGTTACTGGCGCTGTGGGAATAAAATAAGGCAAATATTTTGCTAGTAGCAGTTGTCGGAGCTACGAAGAAGATGGGATTTGAGTTTGTAATTGTTCTAAAACAGTTGTGCAACTCACAAAAATTGCATCGGGTTCGTATTTTCTTCAGCCAGACAGATGGGCCATACGATAATGCATCAGTATTAGTTGAGATTGGTGTTTTCCGGGCCCATAAACAGCTAAGGTCATTACTCCCAATAGTATAGTCAATGTTTATCCCGAGAGGTCTGTCCGACCGTCTGTCCGACACGGGAATCACGATGACAGAGGCTGTCGTGGTTTCTGGCGGAGAGTCTTAGACGACCACCCGAACCCTGAGTCTCGTGGCGCCACTCACGTCGTTAGCTTGAAGGTGCAGGCAGTGAGGTGATGCTAAGCTGCTGGTAGCCGGGCGCGCTCGGTTACCCACCAATTGGACCTATGGCGCGACGACCTTTGGGCAGGACGGGGTGAAGGATGCTCTTTGGATTACTCTGGATCCTACTTAAGTCCGGCGGGAAAAGATATTACCCGTCAGGTTTCCAGGTTCCGGCGACACCCACTTCGTTAGCCTAAAGGTGTAGGCAGTGGGGACACGGAATGGGGGCTCCGAACCTTAGTTCGGATGGTCCCCATTAGGGCTCTCGCCTTTGTCGAGGCAGTGGCCCAATACTCTGGGCTAAGAGAAAGGAACTTGCTCCTGGTGCATGTGAGTAGCGCAGTTTTGCCTAATAGCTAGGAGCTCTGAGCAATGAAGGCGGCCCTTACCCAGACATTGTATGGGGAGGTTGCCGTGAAGGTAAACTGGGTTCCGGCTGGCTCCGGATGTCAGCCTGTCGGCGTACTTGTGCGCCGGTGGGGAGTGAGAATAAAGACAATAAGGCATAGGTGCCCATATTAGTGCCCGGGTAATAGCTCACTGATAAAACAAGCAACGCGTGGTGTAGACCACACGGGGTTCGCACTATCCGCCCGACCGTTCGTCCGTTCTATCTGGCTCGAATCGAAGCGCTACGATTTTCAAAAACCATTCTTGTATAAGGGTAAGTGTTCAAAATTGCGTTAAAATTGAAAAATAACTATATATGTATAAAGAAATTCAAATTACTCTTTACATAATATAAAATACGTATCTGAAAAGCCAACCTAATTTTTGCCGGATAAAATGCTGTATCTGTCAATAAAATCCCCATCGAAACCGTTTTTGCAATTCTTTAACGAAAATTGTAAAACCAATTGTTGTAAAACCAACCAAATTATGTACTATAAATGCACTTGTGGTATCATATACGTGAAAGAATGACTTTTATTTGGAAATCAAATGCGTACGTTTCAATTACGTGCGTTTTTAATCAACTTTATTCAAGTAGAAGATTTTTTTTTACATTTGTTGCGTCAACTTACGACGCAACGCGTCTCTTAACCCCTTCTTGGGTGTTGAGCGCTATTGGAGTAATCCTCCGTTACTTTCTACATTAAATCTGGAGTAATCCTCCGTTACTATTGAAATTTCTGTTCGTCTCGGTCAGTTGTTAAGAGGACCGCCAGGTAGCATCTCCGCGTACGCGCCTCTCACCACGCGCTCCTGCGTCACTACCCAACGGCCAGAATTGGGAAGGAATAAGGAATGGGGTAGGGTTTAGGACACTTCACAGGGGTTGGACTAGCCCTTGTGAAGCAGCCAAACTCGTTTTGTTGGAACAAATTTCACATGAGATTCGACGGGAATCGAACCCGGATCTCCTTGGTGAAAGGCGAGCGACTTTGCTCTACGCCACGAGATGGCCAGATCTGTTCCTTCATTTTCAGCCAGTGAGAATGTAAAATTCAATTTGTGGGCCAATTAAAGCACTGGAATGCTGAACAAGCTGAACTAACACAAAAATACTATAATTTTTCTTATACTGTTTGTTTATCGTAATTATGCCACCAGTTATATAACCTACATTGAAAAGAACATGTGTTCTGGGCTTCCAAAAAATGATTCCCGAGTAATTATTTGACCTCAGAGAATAAGCTGATATGTCAAAAAAAACAAACAAAAATATGTTAAAGCATTTTACACGGGAGCAAAAAACAACTTTAAACTTATGCTATAAATAAGGGATTAATGATGTTCAAACAAAACCTACACAAAAATAGTTTTTTTTTGAATGTCACCTTCGTTTGAATATCGTTAATCCCTGATTTAATTCAGTTCAAAGTTGTTATTTGCTCTCCTGTAAAATTAAGTTTTTTGACTTATCAGCTTATTTACCGGGGTCAAAAAATTAAGTTTTGAATTATGAATACAAGTGCTCGCCTGGTCGTTACCTCGGAAGGAGATACGGTAATCCGCATAATGCTGTCCGGAGACACCAATAAGGGATGATGGTCTGGATGGGGAAAGTCCGCTACCCCATGAAGTTGCAACTACAAATCCAAGAAATACAGATTATTCAAGAAAGTGCAAACAGTAATACAATAATGATGAGAATGTTCTCAGAAGACAAAGTTTTATACTGAAAACACTCTGTAAATCACAGGAAGTAGGGAAATTGTCGATCAAGGCAACAACATCCAGTATTTAAAAGACCCTTTGTGTATAAGTATTGGAAGTATCAATGTTTTCTACAACCGTTTTAAAATTTGCAAAAATAATAAATTAAAAAGGCCCAAAGAAATAAACTTCTTTAATATCACTTAATGATTGTCTGTGTAGCGTTTCTTGATAATTTTTCAATTCAATTTTTAGACAATCAGATTTTGTATTTTGATATTCATATATAAGTCTAATTTAAAATATTCAAAACAATAAAAATAAAAGTTGCCAATTGTACCTACCAATTGGCCTGTACCTTGGCCTTGACCTGTATGACGGAGGCACATTTGATCTCTGAAACGTAGTACAAGTGAAATAAAACAAAAACAAGTGAAAAATTTAACTGTCCAAAAATTGAATATGTAACTTTTATGAAGAAATACACTTTTTCTTTGGCATCCATTTGTCGAGTGGCGAATTTCCAAACACGTGAACGGAGTACCCGCCTCGGGCCTCATCAAGGGGTTTCAGAATTCATATCTCCATTAAAAAAAAAAAAACTATTTAAAATATCAGTATCCCCTTAATTAAATTGTGTAGTAAATAATGACAGCTCTAACGCGATTTGCGTGTGGCAAACCAAGAGATCGTATTTCGAACCATTTGCACCGTGACGCAGGCCGTGATGTAATTTATTTATTTTTATTTATTTATTTATTTTACGTCAAAAACAGTTAAAACTGCGTATGACGTGCTATGGGGATAAGTGAATTGTGTGCACATTTTCAAAATTCTATGATCCCTACACTAAGTCATATACTACTTAAATTTTGAAAAAAAAAACCCTCCCATGTAATAAAATCTATTTTCAAGGATAAATAAGCAATAAATTTTGGCTGTCATGTTGTCCTTCGGAATAATACTTCCTGCCGCGACAACATGGAAACGATAATTTGAATAATTGTATTTCCCACTGAATTTTAGAAGACGTGCACAGAAAATGAAGTTACATTTATGTCCAGAAGCGAAACAAGGGCCCATCTCAGCATTTGCTCAATGGATCAGGGAGACTGGACGAAAAACCTGATCGAGATGGGATACAGATCAACTTCTACATTAAAGAGAGGAATAGGTGGATTAATGGTATTGCGCAGTTGTTGAGAATGCTCCTTTTGTTGCAAGAATGACGTAACTATACCTAATGGGGGTGTCTCAGAAAGTATTAAATTCCAGCAGGGCTTGTATATTGCTGGAACACTTATTCTCCTGGACGGTCGGGAGGAATTTTTGTACCGTACCTGCTTCTGATATAATTGTGAGTTTTCAAAGAGGAATTTTCTTATTGGTTTCATGCTCAGTCACCATTAATAGTTATTTTGAAGGTATGGAATAAGAACTAATTTTCCACAATGCATTCAATGATATATTAACTTTGAACTTTAACCAGACATGACATGTTTTACGAACCTTCTTCATCTTAAATTAATGTAAAACTTAGTACTTTGTGGAAGATTATTTCCTTCTCAATACTTTCCAAATCATGGATTCTCACGAAATGTCCGAAATTACCTTCGGAATCGTTAACGGTTACGTATATAATCGTTGATTGATATTACCCAGTTCGAGGCTTATGTTGGAACACCATTGTCGCCTATCTGTAGATTTTCCAGTTCCCTTCTTATTAGTAAAATCGCATTTAATATCAGTAATTTTATTTTTATTGTATTATCAAGAACCGTACACACTTTTGAAGGAAGGTCTTTTTTAACGTCTTTTACAAATGGATGGTGTAAAGCAACAACCGGCTAAGCGCCATTAAAAAAAAAGAGATATGGATCCTATCAATTGCATTGGACCATTCACTAAGTGTACGCAAACTTTTGGCACCAAATCTGCACAAATAGCCTTATAAATAAAATTATAGCCTTAACAAAAATGTAAACGCCATAATTCAAATCAGTGACTTTGTTTCGCAACAACCGGGTATAAACCTGTTCGTGTCTGCTGTTCTTAATTTAGCATTATGCAGGCAAGTGCCAGTCATTTCCACTCTGATGTTGGTGTAGTTTGGCGCTTCAATGAACAGGGAAAGTCTCTGTGCCCCACGCAACATGTACGGAGATGTCCTTCGTTTATGACGTGCGAATGTTATCAAGGTCGCGGGGGACCTTTGAAAGATGCGACGTGAGTGCTCGATATCGCCTACTCGACGTGACATTTCCAACACCCTTCGTAGGCAGTTATGTGTTCTATGAAATACTCACGCTCAACGCTAACACACAAGAAGTTGTGGATTGCATAGACGCCTTGCCGTTTTGTTTTTCGCCCGTTTTCGTCGACAGGCACATTTTAACGAGATGCAATTGCGTTTTAGCCGTTTTAGAGATTAGGATGCAGCAAAAATGTGTTTGAGAATGCAGAATTGTTTGCCTTCACATTTCCTTATAAAAAAACATAAGAAAATGAATTATACAAAAATTGCATGAAAATGGAAATATTTATAAATATATACGTATGAGTAAAATATGTGAAAAAATGTTCTTTCGGGTAAAATATGAAAATATATGAGCTAAACAGTCAACGTTTTTAGACACTACCGGAAATGAAACGTGAATAAATCGTTGATTTGACTTGACTGAGTTAACTTAGGAAAATAAGTGATTACTTAATTATCCGGGCTCTCATTACTAATGAGAAAGTCAGAATTAAAGATAGGGAAAATGAATATGAAAGATCCCAAAATTTAGTCATATGAAGCAAAAACTTTGTTTAGTGCCAATAAGTCAGCGAAGTAAAAAGAAAGAAAGAGAGAGAGAGAGAGAGAAGGGAGAAAGTAGATGACGGTCAAATAGGATGTCATGGTTCAGGTGTCATGTGTTTACCTTCATTAGAATTTAATGTACAAGCTCATGAAAAATTATCAATGTTTTTCTGTAATGAAAAAGTTCCTGATTCAATAAAATTTGGACAATGGATCGGTTAATTTTTACATTATTTTCAGTTTTTTGTGAGTATTTGTATGAATAAGTTCATCTCGCATGTAAATGTTTAAATGTTATGTATACAAATGACAAAAAATAACTATTACGCGTAGAAACACCGATTGTAATACATTATTTTGCATCAACGGTCTATAAGCCTTGTCTTGGCACTACGCTGCTTGATACATAACAAAATTCCAGCCATACTAAAACGCATCAACAAGGTAAGCGCCTTCTCGCGGCGCTTAACGGATTGTCGCAAAACTCTAATGCGACAGCATTCGCGTTCCGACGAAGTGCAATATGAAAATATTGACCGTTAATAATAATAATAATAATAATAATAATAATAATAATAATAATAATAATAATAATAATAATAATAATAATATAGAGGATTTTTACTCATGCGGTACGAATCAGCGTATATAATATTGTCATGTAAGTGATTGTCAAGTCAGAAATAATTAAATTACAGTTTTTAGAGCTGAAAAATGTAAAAAAATCTTTGAACACGATTATCTCAAAACATATAATGTCGCATAGCCGGTTGATGCATAACACCCTCCAAATTATTACATCAAGAGATGTTTTGGATATGAGATGCTTAGGGTAGAGTGGTATTACTCACTGATATCCCGATATTGACTTATTTCACATTTGAATTGACCGGAGTGCAATACATTCTCAGGCAAAGTGCCTTAGCAGCAAAGTGGCTTTGCAGCAGCGCTGCACAGAGAGGCGAAATAGAATCACTGAATGTGCTGCGAGGCACAGTGGTGTAAGTCAGTGATCCCTGCTGACACCACGTGTCGTTGGTTATTGTATGTGTTTATATGAGTGCTTATTGCTGAGAAGTGTGTCGTGTGAGCAATGAATATTCCTTGTAGAAGGTACGTAGATACAAACTTACGCTTGTAATACTCTTTTAGTTATTGTCGGCAGGGGTTGATGTTGCAGAACAACAAGATGCAGTAGTAGATGATACTGATAGAAAAGAAAAAGAATTTGTTTTATCCACGAAGATCCTAGAAACATTTTAATTTAAACGTTTATGTATTTTCGCTCTGTTTTTCAGTGTTTGACATAAAAATGTAATTTAATACTTGTTCAATAAACAATTTAATACTACTAGAATACACAACCACTCTTATTGGCATTATTTACTGGCAACGTGATTTTTGATAAGATGGAACGTAAAATACGCTCTCCTGTAAAATTAAGGGTAAATGACTTATAACTCTCTACCTTTCAGCATTCAGTGTGCTTGTTCAAATATGTTACGTATAGTTTCATATAGTGTGCTTGTGCAGATATGGGTTACCACATTTGAACGTGATTACATTCATCACATCACATTACTCATCGCATCAATTTGAATAGGACCAAGTGGATAGATGTATTCTGTGCAAAAATGTATATAAATATACAAGAACCTTGAATCCATTATTCCATTGCTTGCAGAAATAATCGATGTGCTCGACGATAAGGAAGAATGTCAAACCAACATCTTTTCCAGCGCCGGCTACTCTATAAGGATACGTATCCAGATGTGCTTTGGGGTGATATCCATTGACGATACTCCATTCAACATTAACATCCTTGTAATTTAAATAGTTTCTTGACGCGTGGAATCTAGAGTAACAGTAAAAAATTTAAATACTCTACTAAGAAACCTCTTAAGAGGTAGTCTTGTAATTAATATAATAAATATTGGAATAGTTGAATTTCTTCCTGTTGATCATATTTTAATATAGCATATAGATGGTTTGTTTAAAATATTATTGGACCATATTGGATCAATCATATAAGGATACCAGAAATTAAGACATTTATATTTTATGTATATATTTATTTTTAGCTTTACGTTTCGCATATTTGACATGTGCATTTTCGACAGCAAAGCTGAACTCGTGGCTCATTGCAAAGTCGCAAGCATTTCACCACCGAGATCCGGGTTCGATTCCCGTTGAATCTCATGTGAAATTTGTTCCAACAAAACGAGTTCGGATGCTTCATAAGGGCTAGTCCAACCCCTGTGAAGTGTCCTAAACCCTACCCCTATCCTCATTCCTTCCTAATTCTGGCCGCTGGGTAGTGACGCAGGAGCGCGCGGTAGGAGGTGCGTACGCGGAGATGCTACCTGGCGGTCCTCTTGACAACCGACTGCGACGAGACGCGACAGACAATATTAACGGAGGATTACTCCAAAAAAACAAGTGCTGTTAGTAATGGGAGACTCCGAGAAGCGCAAAGCGCTCAACGCCCCCCAAGGGGCTTGGAGAAGCGTTGCGTCAAAGTAGACGCAACAAATTTAAAAAAAAAGAACAAACGGTTGACAATAAACTCAAGCAAATCGAGCTAATCCTGAATTTCATAACAAAAATCTAATGATAGACAAAAATATTCTTCGTAACAATCTCTACCAATCATCCTTAATAGATAAATACATTCAAAATACGCACAATTACAAAACAATAACCAGCAACAATAATTCAAGAATTCCATTACCATTCTACTATCTAATAAACAATAAAATAAAACCTACTTCAAAAAATACAATTTGGACATTGTATTTTATAATTTCAATAAAACCAACCGGTTATACGACAAACTGAAATATAAAACAAAAATAGGAGATAAATATAATGTGGTCTACTCTATTCCATGTGATGACTGTCAGCAGGTGTACATTGGAGAAACCAAGCAATATTTCAACAATCGAATTTACCAGCATAAATACGATATAAATAAAGATTCAGCATTATACATCTAATTGACCAAACATATGACAGATCTTAACTCTCCATTGGATTCGGAAAAGTCAAAATTTTACACCATGAAAAAAAAACTTTTAAAAGACAAATTGCTGAAATGGTATATGCTATGTTGAATAATGCTATGAACACAAAAAGTGACATATTAAAACTCAATCAAATTTATAAGACATTGATAGTAAACGGGCATCTTTAATTGCATTTGCCGCTGTTCACTCCCTATTGCCTTAATCTTTGCACTTCCATTCCTTCACATATCTGGTTTTGTACTGCTTACAAGAGTTTGCACACGAGTTGTTCCAGCCACCAAGTTAGACGCCGACTTCGGTATATTATTTATTTATTTATTTATTTATTTATTTATTTATTTATTTATTTATTTATTTATTTATTTATTTATTTATTTATTTATTTATTTATTTATTTATTTATTTTACGTCAAAAAAACAGTTAAAAACTGCGTATGACGTGCTATGGGGAAAAGTGAATTGTGTGCACATTTTCAAAATTCTGTGATCCCTACACTAAGTCATATACTACTTAAATTTTGAATTTTGAAAGGGAGAAAAAAAACAAAAAAACTCCCATGTAATAAAATCTATTTTCAAGGATAAATAAGCAATAAATTTTGGCTCTTATTACTTCCTGCCGCGACAACATGGAAACGATAATTTGAATAATTGTATTTCCCACTGAATTCTAGAAGACGTGCACAGGAAATGAAGTTACATTTATGTCCAGAAGCAAAACAAGGGGCCATCTCAGCATTTGCTCAATGGATCAGGGAAACTGGACGAAAAACCTGATCGAGATGGGGGTCATTGACCCGGAAGCTGTGTTACAAAGACGTTTTCATAATATTGTATTTTGAACCCTGATATAGCTCTAAAATGTATGTATGGAATTTATTCCTTTGCTTTTTCGTAAGTACAAATGTAATGTTTATTGTCAACCGCTGGTTCTATATTGCTTTCAAAAAGGAGCATGCTAAATGTGCGAAACGTAAAGCTAAAAATAAATGTATATAAAATACAAATGTCATATTTCCTGGTATTCTCTTATTATTGATCCTATATGGTCCAATAATATTTGAAACGAACCATATATCCGCTAAATATAATAAATACTTACGTGTGTTTAGGAAAAAGCAACTTCCCTGGAAGCATGTTGAAAGAAAAACATACACCTTCCTCCGTCAGGAGAGGTTTGAAAGCTCCATTTTTGGTTGTCCTACCTAACTTGCTCTCAGGAATAGTATGGTCTAGCTTCGGGGTATACTGAAATATTTTTTAAACATTTATTTAATTTATATTCTATTTAGTAAAATGTTTTGCAAGCACACTAACTATATTAAATAGAAGGTTATCAGAAAAGTAAACCCTGTATTGGCTGAAGTTAGTTTAAAATGAAAATCACATTTTTCATAATTAATTTGAAAAAATATTGAAATATGTCTTTATGTAGAATTATCTTATACGTCCCCTTTTTGTAAAACTACTCTTACAAAATCAATATAATTTCAAATAGTTAATTTTAGTATAAAATGAAAAGCAAAAACAACAGTTTTCATCAGTGGTATACCAAAGCAACCTGCTAAGGCATTTGAAATGTAATCATCTTATGTAACAATAGCATGGAACACCTCAGAATTTTGAGTTGTTAAATATATTATTTTAATCTTACCTTTTCAATTCTGTCTATGACGGAAGAGTTTCTAAAACCAGCGCCAGAAAAATCAATATCGGCGTCACACTGAAGTGAGAGATCAGCGAGCAGATCTTTCCTACAGCAAATCAATAATCAAAAGATGTTTAATTAATATTTATAGTTCATTAAAAGCGTAACTACAAATGACAGAGAAAACGAACGAACAAAAATAATAAAATAGTTAAAACAGGTTTACTAAAGCAATATTTTATTGAAGCAGCGAAAGTATACGTTATCCAAACCCTTCAATGTTTTTAATTTTTCCACAATTCAAAATTATTCAAATTTACACCAGATGTGCAACTAGTACTCCAACGGCAAGGAAACAATGCTAGATAGGGAAGGTACATTGCCTTTAATTTGATGTTGAAATACCCTTGACTGGGAATAAATTTCTGATTAAATCATTAACAACAATGCTTTTACAAAAGGGGCAAAATTCTGCTATTTTACGGAATTTTATCTTTGGTTATAACAAAAACTAACTCTTCTCACCCACCTAACTCAAAAAGACAGCACCCCTCAAAACAGCATTACAGTTTATAGTGAAGTTAGTTCCCGTCCAACAAAAATAAAGATCTGCCCGATCTTCTCCTTTGCTTCCCCTGTATGAGCTTTGGCCAGCTAAACCCACATTAAAAAATCCACGTTTTTGAAAACAAGGTGACTGAAAAACGATTGTATTATCTACTACAAATTTCTGATGCGCACAAAAATTGAAAGAAACCAATTGCGGCCACGCGAGATTATTTGCATCCTTAAAGGGGCCCATACACGCTCAATATTATTGAGCAATATTTTGATTTGTGCAATAAATTGTATCGTATGTAGGCAATATTGATGGTTGTGCAATATATTGCCCAATCGCGAGCACATACGTACAACCTTCAAGGCAATATATTGTGCAAGCAGTTCCAATCAGAATATTTTTCGCGATATTTTTCTAACAGAAGTTCATACTGCTCCCCCTTTTTCGCACGATTAGTATAATCTTTACACATTACATCCCACAGAGCCGGAAGGCCACGATAAACATCAATAAATTCGAGAATGAATTGTCTATCTGCTTCCTTGGCAGCCATGACGACGCGTACTCTACCACGTGTTGATACTGACTGATGGGATATTGCACAATATTGCCTACACACGGCACAACCTTTTCCCGTTTGCACAATATATTTTCAAGGATTTGAATTTAGCACAATATATTGCACAACCTTTCAATTCCGACTACACACGATCAACTATATTGCACAAACCTAAATATTGCGCAATAATATGGGGCGCATAAGAACGTAAATGTGCCAAGTCGAAAACGCATGTGCTTCCGTTTTCTGACATAACTCACAAGGGACCTTTCAACAGCTTCAGGTCGAAATCTGGGCTGACTTTTTTCTTTTGATCTTTCAAAAGATGTTTACAATTTATAAGAGCTGTGAAAAATATAGCTGCCGTTTTGCACTGGAAGTTACTGAAAAAATACAAAACTTTCACACTTTTCACGACGAAAAACGTCGTTCGCGTGGGATTTGTGCAGCCCTGCGTACAGTGTGATAATGTCAGCCGAGCGAACAAGCACCTCTACGAGCACGAGCCCCAATTGAAGGTCGCGAAACTCTTTGTTCACGTCCTTGACAAGCGCGCAATGGTGCTCGGCAAGGTGCCGGTTCTTCCAGGCACTAGTTCTTCGTGTGGCGTCATGGAGAAAAACACACAGACATTTACAAGTATGTACAAGTTTATTTACATGTACAATAACCAACTTCTGCTCCGAACTTACACAATTGTATTTCCCTGTGGATACCCCACATAGCTAGGGAGACCCCGCCTCCTCTGACGCTACTCCCGCGCCACTACCGTGACCTCGTCACCCGTGCACTAGGCACGACACGCTCCAGCCCGGGCGTAAAGTTTTGCGCATCGCGCGAGGTTTCCAGAATAAAACCCACCGTCTGAGCTCGTCGGCTCGATTTTATACCAGAGTGTAGCCGTCACGTGACTGTTCTAGGTGTGGGAGGAAGGCTTGCGTCTATCAAGTGACCTTCCCGGTCAAGCTGGCGTCCCCTTTGTCTAAATGTATCCCAAAGCCGGGGCGCCAGCTATTCATGCCCGCAGGTATGCGATACTTCCGCTCCTCCTCCCACCCACGGCCTCCACCGTGACGCTACATTCGACATTGAGAAGACGACCTTCTCTCACCCAGCCAATCCATACGTTCGTTACATTTTGGTGTAGCTGACCTTTCGATCGTCTAAACTTCTTCGCCCAATCCCAAATTTTCTACTTTCGGCATGCAGCCACCTCCTAATGCATTTACAAAAAACAAAAACTACATTGTTTATTCCCGGTCGTTGCTAAGCCTTTGCTCTCGTGATATATTATAATGCATGTTCCATCATATAGTCTGCAAATAAATGTTTGTGTATTTTCATGTGACAGATCGGTATGTCACAGTGTGGTATACTTAAAATGACGCTCAGGATTCGCCACTGGTGTGCCTGCGGCTTGCAAGTATACTTAACATCGTTTACCAACCTTCGATTACTTTGAAATACATACACATCAATGTATGATGGTTCAATACAATGCGTTTCTTTCCCCTTTGACTTGATATGCTACTGATTTCAACATCGGGAGGAATTAGAATAACACAAAGAAATTTGGTCGTAGGAAAGAGGGCAAATCTTGTAACTGTAGCCCTTAGAATTGAAATTTATGTTAAAAAAATACAGAACAGAAGTCACTATAATACATCTTAAATTTATTCTGTAGTTATTACAAAACTTATCACTGTCAATTGAATGTGCAGAAAACAAGTGTGTTCACACCACCCACATAAGGAGGCTAAGGGAAGAGCGAAGATAATAGTCACTTTTAAATGCATGTACTATGTCTTAAAACAGGCTTCAGAACAAAAAAATTGAAATTAGCTTTCTACTTAGCTACGTAACATCTTACTGCAAAACTCTTTAGAAACTGATTTCTCAACTCACGTATTTACAACATGTAACTAACTGACGAATACAGGTGACAAATTCACTGTAATAAAGTTCAGAGGTAATAAAAGTACCCAATATACATAATTCGACAGCTTTTTTACTTTGTGTAAATTTTTCTTTCTAAACAAATAAATTAATTTCTGTTTTTAATAAAAAAATTACATATTTATGAAGTGTTTCTAGGCTTTTGCAATGCATAGTTTTGCCTAGTAAGCATTTTTTCAAACCAACGTTTCAGTGCTTATTGCGGGTGAAACATTTAGAATATCTAGGTAGTTTATTAGAGAAAATAAACTTAAAATTATCTTAAGTGCTTATTTTCGAATATATCCACTTTTTCTTTATCAGGACCCGGTAATAAAAGTTTTTCTGTCCAGAAGTTGCCGTTTTCCGGTGCCCGATTAAAATACTACCTTCTTACCATGTTAGGCGAGAAAGTAAAAATGTGGAATAAAGGGAAAATTAATGGCGATAAAAAATTGAATAGAATGTGTGGGATCATTTGGACATTAAATAGTGATATTAGAAAAGACACTCTTATGGAATTTTACAAAAATTAGCACTCTCTTGTGAGTTACATGATTGTGAAATCTGGATTCAAAAATAAGAAGTAGGATGCAGACAGCCTTAATGAAGTTTTAAGGGCATCAGCGTAACAAAGAGATATAGGATTCGGAATTAGAAAATTTGTAGCTACCTGTGAATTTTAATCTTAATGGAATCTAAAAGGCAAAGTCATAAAAAAACTTGGAGAGTCTGTGTTGAAGCGAACATCCAAACACCAAACACTCTGATGTATAAACTGAGAGGAAAAATGAAGAGGTGAAAAATGAGTAATGAACGGGCAGATTAGGGAGCTGATAAATGTTTCGTGATGTTGCGCAAGAAAAAAACGATCGATCTTTGTTAGGAAACGCATGTAAGTACGTCGTCCTTGTATTAATTGAGATAAGAACTCGAGCCACGGTGGAAAATTGCAGAAAAAAAGTCACTTGAACGTTGGTTTTGTTATATTAATGTTAAAAAATATTAAGTTTCGTTGTGTTTTTGATAATCTGCAATTAATCTTGTGCTTTTGTGAGAGTGAAGATGAATGCTGCAAGGAGGATCATAGTTCAAGAAAACAGTGAGTTGAAACGAAAGGAAAGTTCACGAACTTAGGAATGTTCGTTGCAGGACCAAGTAATATTTAGTTAACTGAATAATGTGGGTGTGCACACTATACTGGGATGAGACGATGTCATTCAAAACGATTCTTTATGTTAGTATAAATAGAATCAGAATTCATATACACGTTTCATTTAGTTTGGTATGGTTTTACTTTTAATTAATTTCATTAATTTCATATACTCGTAAAGATTGTCAAATATCGAAAATTGAATTAAGTACGTATGAAAAGATTAAATTTCTTAGGATATCAATTGGTCTCTCTTTAATTAATCTTCTCAATTTATACTCTAGGACACTAATAAATTACTTTAAATTCTTGAGCCTGTATCGATCCGCTGATCAAACGTTTCTCCGATCAACAGAAAAAATATATAATTAGCCCGACAATAATACTTCGAGCATGGAAATTGTTGTGATGATATAGAAATTGATAGACATTTTCGGTTGATAGCAATATTCTATTCGATTCTTGGTGGATGCTGCCACAATATTTTAAAGAACGAGCGCGATCCTTCGTTCCCAAATCTGATCCCTCCCCTATTCTTATGTCAGATATAGGGCTGATTCCCATTTCCCATAAGTTCCCATTGAGAGATTCCCCATGGTTCTGCGATTTCGGTTTTTCTTCGTTGGTCGAGTCCCTAATTACACGTAGAGCAATCGGAATATTTTTTTAGTTTTCTTTTTTCATTGTATAATTAATGCTCTTATTAGATGGCTGCAGCTAATTACATTAATTAGTCATTAAGATACAGCTTTATTATATATTACAGGTACTGTAACTATAAACTTCTCTGTGATTAGTCAATCATTCGTAATTCTTCTCTTAATTGACACGTTGGATTGTGTATATTATTGTGTGGAGACAAACCATGGGGAGTTGACGACCAAACTGCACAAGACCCCATGTTTCCAAAACTTGAGACATTTCAGAATACTTCAGAATTTTGTATGCCCTCTATGCTTATATATGCTATATATGAGGACATATCATTTATTAAACTGGTAAGAAATTAGAACAGATGCTGAACTTTAAAGAGGACTTTAAAAAATCAACAAGTAATTTAACTTGTATATTGTTTATTTAAATTTGGATTGTGTTTTTGCTTAGCCCCCCTCTTACACATCGGCAGTTGACCGCTAGATGGCGTTGGTGAATGCTGTATTCCAGCTCCCACTTAACTCGTCAATGTTAAAATGCGACTTATAATAGTTACCAAGAATCGTAGAGAAAGTACTGTAGAAAATACTCCCCCATTCCTTGGCCGTAACGTAATATCACTTCACACTCGTGTACTAATTCCCATCATTACACCATCTTTTTATAATGTACTTTTAGAGTGTCACAGGACGAATGAGCTGACCCTGCGGTCCCACGACACTACTGTGCAAATTTCGTTTTAGTAATTGTAATGTTACTTATGATACATGTACATAGCTCACCAACGAGACTACGTACCTGGTGATGAAACCATAACAGACTAGGACTTGTGCCAAATAAAAATAGGCAATAAACCTGACAGAAGTTGTGTTAACATTTGGTAAAGAGCTATATTTTCCGAAAAAAACAACAAGAATGAACATTCTTACTCTTCGGCTGAGATGTGCGAGCTGTTCCTGACGAACCGCAGAAAGACCTCTGTGTAGTTGAAGAGCTTGGCATCAATTTTGGTCTCCGGACAAACGGTGACGGCAGGGAACGGGATATCCCAGACAGTGCGCTGGCGCTTGTCCATAGCAACGATCACAGGGGACGCTTGGTAGCGCTCCAGCGACTTCCAGAACAGGAACAGGAATGCCCCAAGCGCGCCCAGCACAGCCACCAGCCACAGAGCTCTGCGAACAAGTTTCTTTCAGCCAGAGAACGGGATATCCCAGACAGTGCGCTGGCGCTTGCCTATGGCAACGATCACAGGGGACAATCGGTAGCGCTCCAGCGACTTCCAAAACAGAAACAGGAATGCCCCAAGCGCGCCTAGCACAGCCACCAGCCACAGAGCCCTGTGAACAAGTTTCTTTCAGCCAGGGAACGGGATATCCCAGACAGTGCGCTGTCGCTTGTCCATGGCAACGATCACAGGGGACGCTCGGTAGCGCTCCAGCGACTTCCAGAACAGGAACAGAAACGCCCCAAGCGCGCCCAACACAGCCACCAGCCACAGAGCCCTGCGAACAAGTTTCTTTCAGCCAGGGAACGGGATATCCCAGACAGTGCGCTGTCGCTTGCCCATGGCAACGATCACAGGGGACGCTTGGTAGCGCTTCAGCGACTTTCAGAACAGGAACAGGAACGCCCCAAGCGCGCCCAGCACAGCCACCAGCCATAGAGCCCTGTGAACAAATTTCTTTCAGCCAGGGAACGGGATATCCCAGACAGTGCGCTGGCGCTTGCCTATGGCAACGATCACAGGGGACGCTCGGTAGCGCTCCAGCGACTTCCAGAACAGGAACAGAAACGCCCCAAGCGCGCCCAACACAGCCACCAGCCACAGAGCCCTGCGAACAAGTTTCTTTCAGCCAGGGAACGGGATATCCCAGACAGTGCGCTGTCGCTTGCCCATGGCAACGATCACAGGGGACGCTTGGTAGCGCTCCAGCGACTTCCAGAACAGGAACAGAAACGCCCCAAGCGCGCCCAACACAGCCACCAGCCACAGAGCCCTGCGAACAAATTTCTTTCAGCCAGGGAACGGGATATCCCAGACAGTGCGCTGGCGCTTGCCTATGGCAACGATCACAGGGGACGCTCGGTAGCGCTCCAGCGACTTCCAGAACAGAAACAGGAATGCCCCAAGCGCGCCTAGCACAGCCACCAGCCACAGAGCCCTGTGAACAAGTTTCTTTCAGCCAGGGAACGGGATATCCCAGACAGTGCGCTGTCGCTTGTCCATGGCACCGATCACAGGGGACGCTCGGTAGCGCTCCAGCGACTTCCAGAACAGAAACAGGAATGCCCCAAGCGCGCCCAGCACAGCCACCAGCCACAGAGCCCTGTGAACAAGTTTCTTTCAGCCAGGGAACGGGATATCCCAGACAGTGCGCTGTCGCTTGTCCATGGGAACGATCACAGGGGACGCTTGGTAGCGCTCCAGCGACTTCCAGAACAGAAACAGAAACGACCCAAGCGCGCGCAGCACAGTCACCAGCCATAGAGCCCTGTGAACAAGTTTCTTTCAGCCAGGGAACGGGATATCCCGGACAGTGCGCTGTCGCTTGTCCATGGCAACGATCACAGGGGACGCTCGGTAGCGCTCCAGCGACTTCCAGAACAGGAACAGGAACGCCCCATGCGCGCTCAGCACAGCCACCAGCCACAGAGCCCTGCGAACAAATTTCTTTCAGCCACAGTACGGGATATCCCAGACTGCGCGCTACCGCTTATGCATGGCCACGAAGAAAGAAACGATTGGTAGCGCTCCAGCGTCTTCCTCAAACAGGAACGCTTTCTATGACCCCAGCACGACCACAGCCACAAAACCGTGAGAACGAATCCTTTAACGCAGAGGACGGGATATCTCAGACTGCGTACTGTCGTTTGTCTATGACCACTATGACAGGGGACGCTTGGTAGCGCTCCAGCGACTGCCAGAAGAGAAACAGGAACGCCGCCAGCGCTCCCAGCATGGCCACTACCCACAGAGCCCTGAGAACGAATCTCTTTCTGGCAGGAAACGGAATGTCCCAGACTGCGCACTCTTTACCCAGTTTTCGACAGCTTTAATCAGCTTTAATTTTTTAATGGAACTAAATTGTTCTCACCAGTAATGGATTAATAATAAAAAACACAATAATATATCTAATGTTAATATTTTGTTAGTAATTTGAGTATAAAATTAGACGTTCTGACATGTGATTTTAAATTATAGCTAAC
The DNA here is from genome assembly GCA_011170035.1 of Teleogryllus occipitalis. Lineage (NCBI taxonomy): Eukaryota > Metazoa > Arthropoda > Insecta > Orthoptera > Gryllidae > Teleogryllus > Teleogryllus occipitalis. The sequence continues at coordinate 37,136 of BLKR01004956.1, forward strand.
AGCCTTGGCACCACGAAGACCACCTTCCCAGAAAGCAACAGTTGCGTGGGCAGCTATCGGATAATTTAAAATTAATTTTAAACTCCTGTCCGTCCTTCCGTCTTTCTGTGAACAACGCTAGCGGCTAAAAAATAAGTAGGATTTTTACCAAAATTGATCATCCACTATCGATCTACCTGATGTCACGGCCTGTTGAATCTGAAAGCGATATATTAGTTTTGGGATACTTTACATGAAGTCCCTTGGACATTGTCAAAAGTTTAAGAAATTGCCACCAAATTTTTTGATTAAATTTTCTTGTTGGATAGCATCAGCATACTTAAGAGAATGGAGCAGATCACATTTTCGTTGAAAGGCCTGGTTATTCGAAAACTGCAAAAATTCACAAAATTTTCGTATTCTTCTACAACTGTAATTATGAAGATAAATTTATTTTTCTTAACGAAGTGTGCTCTTCAGAAACAGATATTGAAAGGTCATGTTCCATTTTTAAAAAATATGAGTGTTTTTCGCCTAATCTTCCGTGAAATATTGCGTAATCTTGCGAGCATACGTAATTTTTAAATTTTAAATATTTTTTTTCTCAGAACCGTCTCTAATTTTTTTCTTTTTTTCACGTATGTAACAATAATCGGCAAGAAAGTGATGGTTTCATATTCGGGGCACTCTGTGTTATCGAGAACTGAAAAAAAATCGAAATTGACAATAAGAATTTTCAGCGCGTTTGACGCGTCGTAATGTTGTTCGCAAAATGGCAATTCGGCGGCTGTAAATTCTCAAGAATTTGTGATTGTTGCCCGTCGTGGTAATCGTGCGAAGTTGATAACTTTCTTATGAAAGGAAGTAGATTTAATGAGAGTAATTTTTAATGTAGAAATAAATAATACTCTTTTTTACTTTATGAAGTTTTTAATAATATGGAATTCAGAAATTGTTAGCTCACTTCACGATAATTGAGGTTAATTTTAATGAAATATTATTCTTACATTTCTCTATGTGCTAGAAACACTTTAATAGTTAAATTTATTCATGTTTATTTTATTTGTAGACGTTAGAAATGAATACTGTTCTTGGCACAGGTACATCGTTTGAATTGGACGTTTTCAAGTTATTACTGTGTTTTTAGGATGGCGGAAAATACAATATTTCAATATTACGTAATTAATTTCAATAATGTGAGAATGTATGTGCTGTTATAGCACCTCTAGTTACTATATTTAGTTCTGCTATATTCAATCCAAGCAATGGTGATGATTGAAACGGTCGTAAATACATGGGCTCAGATGTGATAGTGAAATCACGCTCGCTTACTATTGTTTGTGGGCCTATTTGTTTCGCAACGTGTATTGTTCGGTCGTAGGTGACCGATTTAGTCATTTGTGGCGATGACAGATAATTTCGAAGGCATGGGTAGACTAAGGAATTGTGGAACAAAATTTTGAAAAACGTATTATTTCTCTTCAGCCTTCCAGTTCCAGCAGTTCCGAACAGTCATCAGAGGAAAGTAATTCTGTCATAAGTGGACTGTTTCCTTTGTAAAAAATATCTTTTGACAATTAAAACTGTGTAAATAGTGTAAATCTAGTGGAAATGTTTGTTTTTATAATGAGATAGAACATCTCGGGGTAAATTAATGTGCTTCGCAAGGCGGAGATATGCATTTGATGTGGGACACAGTTGTGATGCCGCCGCCTGCAGTCATCCTCCCACTATAAGTAGCGCTTGTCTTTCTGTCACTCCAATCGGGTGGTCCTCGCTGCCCTAGCACGTTCTTCGTCACTGTCAGCGTAGAAACACCCCTCCCCACCAAAGAGCGCTCCCAAGTAGGTTCTTATTTTAATCTGACGATAACACGGATGCATTTGCCCCTGGTTGGTATGCAACTTATTAAGCACATATGATTGGCGGGTGGCATCCTAACACAGTTAAGGAGATTTATTTTTATTGTAAACAGCAATGCATGATTTGCAATATGTGTTAATAACTGTTTTCTGTATTTTGCTGTAAAATGTATTAAACGATATAGTCACCAATAAACGTGCAATTGAGTTCACTGGCATACAAACAATTTACTGGCAGGTCTATCCTCAGGCATAGACAATAAACAATAATATCAATTAAGAATTATAATTAAACAAAGGAACATAAAATTTTACATATGTATGGCCGCACTTCTTAGACCCTATTCAATAATATATTTGTATATGCATGTAAAACTACAAATACGATTTACAAAATCTATTAAAATTAATTTTACGTTTGTAATGAAAGAATATTTCTAGAGGTTCTCCGGATATTTATCACAGTCACCTACTTAAACGTTTTTCCCGCTCTGCGTGCCAGCCCCTCAGAACACCAGTCCCATTCGGCCAACCATCCAGACCGCTTCGTTTATTCACACGACCAGATCCAACCGCTCCCACTGGGAGTGCCTCAGGGCATCAACTGATGACACTGCAGTTCCCCTCACAGGAAGGTGTTACGTTCGAGTCCCGACGGTGGCAGGATTTTCGATACTAGCTTGTCAGCTAAGTCGAATTCAGTCGCTGTCTGAAGGAGAATTCTAGAGGCCGACTGCTCCGATCGGTAGATTTCCGTGGTTTCTCCGATCAACACACGGTGAACGCCAAAGCAGTACCCTAACAAAGGGGCCACAGACCGCGCGCGATCTTTCCTACACCTTCCTTGTCCTATCCTCTCCCCTTACATACACTTACGATGACATGCACTACACTACCCCACATGTCGGAAGACCGGTCGGTACCAGGTCGCATTCAGATGCTACCTGGAGGAGAATTCTCGCAGTTGGCTGCTCTGATCAGTAGTTTTCCATAATTTCTCTGATCGACACCCGAGAAATGCTGGAGCAGAACGCCAAGAAACCGGCCACCAACCGCGCGCCATCTTTCCTTCCCGTTCCTTGTCTTATCCTCATCCCTTACTTACACAGCTACACCAACTTGCACTATACTGCCATAAATAACGGGAGACCAGTCGTGAGCTTAGAACTTGTCCTGGCTGGGGCGTTGCCCCTGCTGGGAAATACCTGTTTGTGAAACCCCGATCGCCGACGGTAGGTCGGTGTCGGATCTCGCCATCCAGCGGGGGAAGGTCACCACCATCTCCCAAGGGGGTAAACATACACTATACTTACAGGGTTAATGACCTCAGCCGTTGGCGCGCATGGAATCACTAACAATCAATTTATCAACCCGACTGCTCCAAACCTCTTCACCAGGTATCTCCAGCTCCAGCCACTGCGCCTGTTCCACTCGCCTTGCCCGCTCGTTTGTTCCACGCGCTCCGCTCTACCGAACTCCCCCTCTCCGCTCATTCCATCTGTTTCACCACCATCTGCATGTTCCTTTCCCTCTGCCCGCACCAATCTGTCGTCTAGTTTCGCTGCCCGCCCTTCACTATCCCCACCCATTCCCTCTGCCCTGCTCGGCAGCAGAGACCATTGTGCCCGCTCACCCCTTCCACCCCCACCCATCCTCGCCCGTGAAGACGCGGCCTGTTTTCTTTTGAGCAGGTACGACCCACACCACAGGAAGGGAGTGAGTAAAACGAAGGGTGTGGTGGTGAATGGAGTGTTGCTGAAATGCAGTCGAAGGTGCTTTCCCAGAAGCAGTGTTGCAAAACTCATATTTCACTCAGTGCCTTGAATGGCAGGTTTGCGTTTTATACTGATCACCCGGATACAAGCCGTCCAGACTCGTACCAAGTTAAAACCACGAATTGAAACCACCAATTTGTCATGTGAATATTTGAAACCACAAATTACAAAAACAGATGTTACGAAATATTTTATAATTCACCGCACTAGATTAGTCGTTTCACATTTTCTGCAATTGCATATGTATAAGTCCTTCACGCAAACGCATCCAAATACATTTCGCAAGAGGCAGACATTCGCCGACCATTATGCCTTACTGCGCTTGAAAATGTTAAAGCGTTGAGAAATTAGCTTTTTTTGCCACCGGATGCGCGAGGAAATATTTTTCTTTGCTACCTTCTGTACCATCGGTCGTTATCACCGGTTCTGTATCACCGGTATCATCAATGCTAGTGGTTGTTGCAACAAAAAATCCGTGCTTTCTGGTTGGCTGCGGAAGCGAACCGTGCCTTCTGGTTGCTCCGGAGGTAATCATCCGCCGGCCATTCTGCCGTACTGCACTTGAGAATGTTAAAGCGTTCAGAAATTATCATTTTTTGCCGCCGACTGTGCGGGGAATTATTTTTCTTTGCTACCTTCTGTACCATCGGTCGTGGGCCATGGAAGTGGTTGTTGTAACAAAAAATCCATGCCTTCTGGAAAACCGCGGAAACGAAGCCCACCTGAGGGCGGACTGCGTATAACAAGATTGTTCAACTGGTGGCCCATGGGCCGCATGAGGCCCGCAGCGCCATTTGTTGTGGCCCGCGAGAGGTTATTTTACTTAGGTTTATCTAACGTAGCGGCTGAGAGTAGTATCTCCAAGATGGAATTCGGCACGACTCTTCGAGTCATTCTTAGCCCTGCCGCAAGATGTCGCATGATCGTGACCGCAACAAGCTGTGCTGCAAATCAAATGACACCAGCGGTAGGGCTGAGAATGACTCAAAAAGTCGTGCTGAATTCCATCTTAGAGGTACTACCCTCAGCCGCCGCGTTAGAAAAACCCAAGTATAGTCAAAAGTGTGAGTTCTTTGGAGAACATTGCGCGAGTGGCGCACGCGCCCTGACAGGGTCAGCAGCCCTTTAATGTAAAATGAGGTTGTTTAGATTTAAGATTTTTTATTTTAATTTCAGAAAATCAAAATCATTTCAAAATGTTTCCCTGCGTTATTCATGGTACGGCCTGATATAACGTACGTTTCCATTCCTTCTCGCTCCCCGTTTCAGAGCAGCTGGGCAAACTGCACATATGCACAAACTGCACATACGAGGAAGTCTGGTGTGGATGGCCCGAGTACTGTGAATATGGCCCGCAACCATGTTAAAGGACCGAGAGCGGTAGCTCAGTGCATCAACAGTTGTCACTGCAACTCCTCTGATCGGCGGCAGGATTTTCGACACTAGCTTTTCAGCTAGGTCGAATTCAGTCGCTGTCTGGAGGAGAATTCTAGCGGCCGGCTGCTCTGATCGGTAGTTTTCCGTGATTTCTCCGATCAATTCCAGGTGAATGCTGGAGCAGTACCCTACCTAACGGGCCACGGACAGCGCGCGATCTGTCCTTCCTCTTCCTTGTCCTATCGTCTCCCCTTACACACACACTTACACTAACATGCACTACACTACCACATATTCCGGGAGACCGGTGGGGATCTAAGAGATTGTCCTGGTTGGGGCGGTGCCCCGCTAGTGGGAGAGTCCTGGTTAAGGGAAATCCCACTAGCCGACGGTAGGTCGGCACCGGATCTCGCCATCCAGCGGAGGAAGATCAACACCATCTCCCGAGAAAAATGCACTACACTTACGGGACTAATTACCAAAGCAGTTGACGCACCCGGAAACACGAAAAATCAATCAATCAATCAATCAATCATGTTAAAGGTTTTAGCTGTGGCCCTTGAGGCAATGGAAGTTGGTATAGAGACCACAGTGAATTATTACGATAAGAGTACAGTTCGCGCACTGATTCATACTTATTGTGAATCAGACCGCTGAATACAGTAGTTATTGGTTGCGCCAATGCAAGGAACAATACTGGGTAAAGAGTAAGTACACTATTTATTTGAAGAAAATACTGTTTTCTGAGTTATAATTAAGCTTTTTCACAAACCTTTTATATATTCTTGTTGGTCATTAGACGGTGCATGCGGTGCAGACAGGTATGAACATCAGTATCCATAATAGTGCAATTGAGCATGATATAAGGAACATAGTTCCTTACTTCATGTTCTATAATGATGATTTTTTTCAAATATAACTCATTAACCTGAATTATTTAGTTCCCTACCTTTCTACATAAGGTCGTTCTCTGTCAGTGATGTACTTTAGTCCATGAATACTGGTGCTATCACAGAAGACAAGGACAGTGTTCTTACAAGTTTCCTGCTCTTTCATCATATCTCCAAATGACTTGCTACGTCTCATCATTTTTTGCAATTTTTTAACATCAAAAAGTTATCAATTCTTCTTATAAGTTTCGTTTAAAATGAACACAAATATATTTATTACTATTTTGTTCGTTTCTTCAAAATTCAGTCAATATATACCTTCTGCTAATTTCGTCTGGGAAGGTACTGTCTTCTTATCCATTCATATTGCTTACTCTTCGTACATTAGTCGATAGCAATTATTACTAAATGCTCTTAGATAATGTTGAGTCATTTTCCTCTTCCACGTTTCTGACACTTTCTCTAAAATGCCAATCAAATTGTGATCAATAGCCGAGTTCACAACAAGTCCGAAAGAAAATGCTGTGTTGTGAAATTTCAAGATTACATATTTCATTTTCTTCACAAAAAATATAATACTAGAATAATAAATTAAGTATTAATTGTTTAAGTTTCTCAGTTTATAAATAAAAAATGTGTTTCCAGGTCAGGGGATTTAATTTCGATGATTATTCCCCTTTATAGGTAAATGGGGGAAGGGAGAAATTTCTTTACGGATATTTTTTGGGGTTTGGGCAGAATGTCTCCATTTATTATAATTACAAGCTATGTTTCAGGCGAAAAGTAAACGACTGACGAAACTGAATAAACTGGTTCAGTGTCTGCTGTAAATGCCTTAACTTAAGAGATAAAAACGAAACTAAAAGTTAAAATGAAATTTTACTATAAACGAATCATCTTTGACATACCGAAAATAATTTGATTGATTGATTTTTTCGTGTTTCCGGGCGCGTCAACTACTTCGGTCATTAGTCCCGTTAGTGTAGTGCATGTTATTTTTCTCGGGAGATGGCAGTGATCTTCCTCCATTGGATGGCGAGATCCGGTGCCGACCTACCGTCGGCTAGTGGGGTTTCCCCTAACCAGGACTCTCCCACCAACGGGGCACCGCCCCAGTCGGGACAAGTTCTAAGCTCCCGACCGGTCTCCTGGAATATGTGGTAGTGTAGTGCATGTTAGTGTAAGTGTGTGTGTAAGGGGAGAGGATAGGACAAGGAAGAGGAAGGAAAGATCGCGCGAGGTCCGTGGCCCGTTTGGTAGGATACTGCTCCGGTATTCGCCTGGTGTTGATCGGAGAAACCACGGAAAACTACCGATCAGAGCAGCTGGCCGCTAGAATTCTCCAGACAGCAGCTGAATTCGACCTAGCTGAAAAGCTAGTGTCGAAAATCCTGCCGCCGTCAGGACTCGAACCTAGGACCTCCCGGTTAGAGGTGGTGCAGTTACATCAGTTGATGCACTGAGCTACCGCTACCGGTACCGAAAAGAAAATCTTGCTCATAGTGTATTATTGTACAGCGAAAACTATATTTTCTACTTGTATAAAATTACCAACGGGATGTCAGATGTTCACCAAATGAGTAAACTACGACTACGACGTGACGAGACTCGACAAATACAGTAATTACTCAATAACAGTAATGATAGTAATTATTTGGTAACGGAGGATTACTGCAACAAATAAAAGCTCTCAACTACCAACAAGGGTTAAGAGACGCGTTGCGTCAACAACGACGCAACAAATTAAAAAATAATATGATGTATTAAAGTTAGGCAGAATACACTTTAAAATAATATTTACACATTAGGTGTCACATTAGAACCAGGACGCTTTGCTTCGATGATAAATGCATCAAAGAGAATATAAATGGAAAAATAGCAAAACACGATGTTCTTAATTTTTTTATTTCCTTCTTTACATTCCATAAATACTATTATTAACATATTACATATACATGACCAAATAATAAAATATAACTCATTTAAATACTACATTTAAAAATAGGATGCGAAAATATCATCTAATTTATCATATTTTAAACAACGATATTTTTGGTGATGTTTTAATCGACATCAAAAACTTTTTGGAGATGTATCTACATAACGACATTTTGGCAAAATTTACCATCACTCTTCATCAGAGCCTCTGGGATGGGTCATGGTGGCGTACTAGCGTCCTGTGATGTGGTCCAGGGTTCGATTCTCGGTCGAGGCCAAAAATAGACTTGTAGCTTTCTTTTAAAATCGTCCCAGTTTCTGTAGCTGTGTGGCGAAGAAGAGCTCAAGCAGGCGGAATTTGCAAGTTACGTTGAAGAGAATACGTCATGTTCGCCTCATGTCACTCCAATGCCCAAGCATGGGGGACACCGGTAGCTGGCCGGCGAAGTCGGACTACCGACCCAATAACGTCAAATGCATACATAATATTCATCAGTAAAATCATGTTTAATTGAACACTATTTCGTATTCCAGGAGCACTAACTCATTCAATGGAATGATTCATACGTAGTTATGATGAACGGCAGTGGATTATCTTACAAAATGTATTAGTTTGCTTTTAAACCTCCAGAAGTTTTTGGATCTTGATGCTGTACACGGTAGCGGTTTGTTCTCGGATCACGTTAACGTGAATGTGAACTAACATGGTAACTTTCATGGTTATGTTCACTTTCACAGATATGAACTGTTCCATCAATAACGTAGCACAGTTTTTCTGTTGACAAAAAGTTGACGTTGAAGATTAATTATGAAGGAAACTTAAAGTAAAAAGGGCTCTTCGTTCGATAGAAAAGAGGACTACGCAATTCAAAGCCGTCAAACTAAGGGAGTCTCTTTGTAAATTTTGCTTTCCTCCACTTGAAAACTTCACAGCAAATTTTAAAATGAAAAATTGGTTGAAATATTTCATTTAGAATTGAAAAGCTTTTCAACAATCGAAGACTTGAAATAAAAATAATTAAGTGTCATTTCTGTTAAATTTACGTTTTTACCAGAATAATGGTGAATAAATCAAGCTCTATAACAGAAATAAAAACCAAGTCCAGACGCAATTATCCATGATGCTGAGGGATGATTACAAGTGGCAGGAGTTGTAGTTGTGCCAATACGTTAAACGTATAATAAACTCTTTTTCTCGAAAGTATTAAAATGGCACTTACATCTTTTTTTTAATTCAAGCCTTCAATTATTTTGTAGTAATTAGTTTAGACCAGGAGTCGGCAACTCGTGAAACCATCTCATGAGGCAGAGGGGCCACTATTGAATTGGCCCACTAAAAAATAAGCAATCCTGGATATTTTGGCATTTTTCGCAGCTTACATCAAACAGATTAAAAAAAAAAGTTAAATACACGAACAAACAAGTAATTATAACGTAGTTTCCCTGTTTCAGCGTTAACTTTAAGCATGCCTCAACTCCCTCTACTCCTCTACTCCCTCTAATCTCTATTCCTGTGACAGTAGCCCCCAACTCTCCATTTCACTCCATTGTTTTTACTGCCCCTCTTCCCTGAATTGGTCTTGCGCTGTTGAAATCTTCGATAGGATTATACTCCGGGTAAGAGCACATGATCTGGCGTTGTGAGATTCCGAAGTATTTCACTGATTTCCCTCGCCTGAACTGCTCTTTTATTCGTATTTTTTGTCTCTGTTGTATTTGTATTTATTGTCTTCGTATATAAAATTGTGTTACAGAACTCTTAATGTTTCTTCGCTATGTTATTGATGTGGATCCCAAGCTCGTTTTGAGATAGTACTAATAAAATTAAAATTTTAACTTAATAGTTTATATTTGATGAATAAAAAGTCAGATAGAGATATGTGCGGCAGGCGAGATTTTAAGTTTGAAAATGTGACACGCAGTTACAAAAAGTTTGCCTGACCTAGAGGGTACTTTAACTACGATAATAGTACTGAAAAAATGACAAGTCAGGCTTTACAATTCTCGGGGAGGGGGGAGAGATTCTAACACGTTGTGGGTGCAAGAATGATCTCAATAGAAGCCAATATAGAAGTTCCACGATGCTTAGTACACTCATACCCAGGCAAAGCCCCAGCAGTCCACCACAGTTGGCTAGAACACAGAAGAAACGTATTCATAGAGTTTTCTTGAAACGTTTATTGAATTTAAAACATTTTATTAGAAAATATAGTTAATAAAATTCACGTCCGATCTCTTTGAAATAAAATATTTGGAATTAAATAATCCTTTCAAAGAGATCGGACGTGAAAATTTGAATCCTTAAAGCCTAATGTTTAAACCGAATACAATTTACTATTCTCAAATTATCATATATATTTTGTTTGCCTATTTTAACGTAGGAAACTTTTTAAATTTTATCAACAGTTTTCGTGTTTACTTACCGATCATGTCGAATAATATGTAAAGCTCTGTTCGCCGCTTCGGGATGTAATTTGTATCTTTGAAGTAAATGTATATCTGCGCTCCTTTGAAAGGATAAGATCTAGACAGGAGCATAAAATATATAAAATTGAACATATTTATTATTTAAGAACATAAAATAGATATTGCCAGGAATAATAATAGGAAAATTAAGAATATTACATAATATTGCAAGAAATAATATTTCATTTTTATGTAATATTATGTAAGCTCTTAATTATACTAATTTTATTAAGAGTGTTAATTGCAACTTTCCACAACCACCATATTACGTTTGCAATACGTACTCGACTCCCAGAATTTTCAACATTTTAGCTAAATCCATGGGAGTTCGTGATCTCTGGCTACTGTAGTGAATGTATACGCAGCTTTGCAAACAGGAACAAGTCAGTTTGGAGGAATTCAGTAATCCTGTCTGCAACTGCTGCAGTGTCCCTGCAATCATTTCATAGTGGAACTTAATTCACTAAAGACAATTCAATATTTTCAAAAGTTCAATTCAAAATAACAATGTTAATTCAAACAAGCGAATATTTTATGCAGTTTTATATAAAAGATACATCGAGAGAAGAGAAGGGCAGTGCGTTACAATTTTTTGGTGGTCAAAAATGGCCAGATAACGAAGCTTTGCTCGTTCCAAATCTTTTTACAATGTAGTGAATTTTGGTAAAAAATAGGTAGAGCGTTTCCAGAAAGTTTGTATTGGTGGGATGTATGTTTTTCTCCACTTTCAGATAATTCAAAGTCACTTTAAATCCATTGGTTTTCCCAACTGTTTATCGTGCTTTTAAATGTTGATATTAATTTCTATACTAGAATATGAGTAGTATAGAGAGAGGTTATGTAATGCTGCCAAACATAGGATTTCTCTCATAAAAGAAACCACCTTCTTGGTGTTCACCAATGTTCACCCTCCGAAAACGAATTACGTTACATGAAAAAGTAACCTATTTTATATTCTCTTTACTCTTCGATGTGGGCTAACTTTCGCCTATGACATGGGTTACTTAAACATTCGTAGTCATCAAAGTTGGATCATTCTATCCTGTAGAGAAACCGTTTCCTATTTGGGTGAGTGAAGGGTGATAAGTGCGGCAAAATAAAAGGGGGAGGGACTGAAAAAAGCCGCCATTCTCTACCGTAGACAAGCCGGTGTTCCGAGAGGGAGGGTGAGAGAGGGATGGGATCTTCACGAAAGAAATATACTATAGGATGTCCGGGGAAGAAACGTCGAAACTTCGAATTTAGCACAATTTTCAGCATATTTTGTCTAACAAGCTATTGGATATTACGAATGGCTGAGCCGCAATAAGCACTCAAAAGTTGGTTTGAAAAGTGTTTTCTAGGCTAAAATTTGCATTGCAGAAGCATATAAACACTCCAAAAACATGTGAATTGTTTATTATTTACAAAGGAAATGAGCATATTTGTTCAAAAAAAAATTAACACGTATAAAAAAGCAGCCAATTTACACAATTCAACTGCGTTTTGATTTCTGTCGCAACAATGCACAATGTTGCATTTCTTGGAGTAAATAGCGTGAATATGGATATATTAATTTATGTGTGGATTTTGGCGTTTGTTAGGTGAGAAAGTTGAAGTTAAATGCCATTTATTTATAAAACATTGAAATGTTATGATGTCGTGGACTCGAAAAAGTTGAGGAAAAAAATTGTTTTATTCGTTCGTTTTACGTTTATGTTTTATTTCAAAGTAATACCCCCTTTCCAATAAAAAAGAGGAAATTTCGTCCTTTCTAGTAAACTCCACCCGGACAGTTATTGTCACTCCAAAAAGAGGACATGTCCGGGTAAAAGAGGACGTATGGTAACCCTACGCAAAATCACTGGGTCTGCTGAGCTCCGAATGTTGCTTTACTCTCTGAAGAGTGGTTTATTTTGTTTACCCACCTTGGTTAGGTAAAGTCGAACTTTATACCATTAGAATCAAATTTGTAATGAAAAATTTTACCGCCCAATAATGGTAATGTTCTTCATTAGAGTGGTGAAGTAATGGCGTACATTGCCACTCTTCTTTTGAAAATATTTTGGTCCTCTTTGTCTTGTATCCTTCACTTTTCCTCGTTAAAAAGGCTAATAACTGAGTAAACTTAATGATAACAATATTGTCATTAGGTGATAGTGTACTCTTTAACGTAAAGTAGTAGGTCCAACGACAACTTGGTTTCTTCTTCTCTGATTTGCCAGAAAAATAAACTACAAAATCTATTGCCGATAAGGAATGAACTATTTTACACCAATTTTTAAAAATTAAATACTCCCACTCATATTTCTTTCTTAATTTGTTGGGTAACGATGATTCTATAGCAGCATTTGCTGGTACTTCTATTTCCAAATCAGAATCACATTCACTCATGTCGAAACTATACATATAATGTGTTTCAATTGTTTTCCTTGTTGAGAACAGTGTCACCACTTATAGGAAAAAATGTGAATACTAAAAGAAGGCGTAGGACGCAATTTCTCATTAAATTAACAATATTTTACAAATAAAAGTGGATAAAACGTTTTACGATATTCGTGTCGTAGCATCTGATTACAATAGTCAATTGGTCACAAAATTCGGCCTAACGACATCGTTTGGCAATTTTCCAATCTCGTTTTGCCATAAAATGCTTTACGACACTTATACCGTAAATAGCTATGATTGATTTTGGCATATTCGATGACCGCAAAATAACTATTGTGTTCTTTGGTGTATTATATTGTACCCACGTTAACGATATTGATTGAAACTAGAATTGATTGAGTTCAATAAAAGTTGTGAGGAAATTATGTTGTAGTTGAAAATTCATTAATATTGCTACACAATTTTACCTTATCTATTTTTCACACTGTTTTAGTTTACAAATTTAGATCACTTGTGTTCAATTATGTAATGAACGCAGAGAACAACTGATAAAGTTTTATTGAGTGTTTTAGTTACTTTTTACTGTAAAACACTCTCATTCGATATCAGAAGACTTATGCTATTGTTTAAACTTACATGCTGCATCTTCACTGCACATAATTTTATCGCCTGCGCATATCGGAGTATTTTCATCTCCTAAAAATGAATAGAAAACATTTAAATCACAAATGATCATTTCCTCGTTGAAGTAGGGAGACCGGGAATATGTCATGTCTTTTAAAATTGCATTTATCGCAAAGAAAGTGAAGTATAATTTTGATGAAATGAGTCACATCCATAGATAAAAGAAAGACTTAGCTTGTTAGTAAATAGAACTATGACTCTTGTACAAGGAACTTCTCATATAAACAGAAGGGAGAAAAATGAGAGGTGCGAAAATTGGAAACGCGAATTTTTCAGGTAGTCCCGGAAAAAAGTTGTCATTCCCAGGAATACTTTAAGAAAGTAAGATTTTTCTCCTTTGACACTTGCGAATATATATTTCTTTATAGATGTTAATGATTACGCCTCTTTTCCAGACATTCACTGTGATACAGTCATCAATATAAATACTAATTTATGTTGAGGCTAAAAATCAATACTAACCCAACATTTTCTAGAAAGCTCAATATTCGATCAACTTGTATATATATATATATACTGTTATATCTATTTTTGTATTCAAGAGGGATTTAAGATTCTATGCTTCACCACATACCACTTCTTACGAAAACCGTTGCTAGATTCAGCAAGTTGTTCTTGTATCGAGGTACTTTTCTAATTCCAAAGCTTCATTAACAATTTAAGCGAGGTTTTCTCTTGGCAGATAGTTTTAAATATTATCTAGGAGGACTGCTGAACCCGGTTGAAAACTTACCTACGATCTCCCTGACTATTCTTCTTTAAGTACTGACTTTTTTTATAGTTTTAATAGTTGTTTTTCCATCACAAAATGTGCTTAAAGTGTTCTATATTTTTGAGGAGGGTTGATGTTTGCAAAATATATTAAATAATTTAATGAAGACATTCTACTAAAAGATCTAGATCCACTGCAGTCTAGTTTCGAATACATTTTTCCTTCCTCAAAAGTTAAAGCTTTCTGAGAAATTTCAGTATGCATAAAACAATGTAACGCATTTAATTTACTAGGAAAGTACTATGAAACTACCTGCAGTAGGAAATGTTTTATTGAACAAAACCACGAAAATGGTTTTCTAAAATTTAGCATTCACACTGCACAAGTACAGCAAATACAATATGCTCGTACAACACCGCAATAACAATTTTTTCTGAAATGACTTCATGAATTCTTAAGTAAAATAGTTAAGTATATATACAATACGACAGTTCTTGACATACCAAGAATACCAACAGCATTATTGTTCAATAACACAACACGTGAATAGCAAGCAAATATTCAATGGAAGGCAGCCTCTTTCTTGGAGACTTACTGTCGCATGATGTCATCTGTGCCGTAAGCAATTCCGTTCTCATTATGAGAATTCAGTCGGTGCACCCAGTATGAGAACGGGCAGAATAACGCAATCAAATATTTAACTTTATTAGTCCAAATCGAAACTGTTTGATTTGTATTAAAGATATCCCGAGTTCCTGGGTATCTACCAAAACCATTGACACTTCTCACTTTGCCGGATTTCTGCGCGCATTGAAAATTATTATTGATCATACTGACTACAATTTGGGTTACGAATATTAAATGAAGCAAAAAATTATCAAAGGGATCTTGTAAAATGCAAAAAGGCAATCTATGTATTCAACAAACTAAAGGTTATTAATGTTTTTATCAAAATATATTTTTTGGTTAAGTAGTTCTAATTCTATAATATAATAATCTTAGAAATCCACGGAACTGTAAATAATAACAAAACCTGTATGACATACTACATGAATTTACATGTCGAAACAGTTCTACTTGAGGTTATAATTAATATTTCAATATATGTAAAGGTATGAAGCAAAAGTAACAGTAGTCCGTGACTAGGAACAATTGAGCATATTAATTCTTAATGTTCATATGAATCTTTCATCTCAGAAATATATAATCAGTCATAAACACTATTTTGGGAGTCAAAATCTGCGTGTCACTGGGAAAGTTTATTTACTCACCAGGCATGTAAAAGAGAACGCATCCGCACTGGCTCAGCGTGAAGTTGGCAAGGCACTCCAACCTGCAGTTAGACTGCGTGTATTGCAGAAAGAAGCGAAGGTGTCGTTCTCCAGGAAAGTAGCATTGACGCTGCTCTACTGAGTATCGCTCCCGCATACTCGCATCAGCTAGAATCTGAAGAAAACAAAGTAAACATTTTGATAGTGGCAGTTCACGAAATTAATTGGATATGGCACTCAGGTTTGTTATTACCACTTACTTGGCTATCCGGGAGACGCCGCGTCCAGGGCACAGGTGCCGACGTTTCGGTCGCCATTCTGCGACCTTCATCAGGGCGTAGTATTGCGCCTTCGCAGGGCGCAGAATGGCGACCGAAACGTTGGCACCTGTGCCCTGGACGCGGCGTCTCCCGGATAGCCAAGTAAGTTCTAATTCCGGCCGCGGAAGCCTACGCTCTCAGGTTTGTTATTCTTTGTTTCAATAACGTGGCGAATTTTTACAGACTTATTTTTATGTGAAAAACTCGGCCATAAAGTCAGTTGGGTTAGTGGATCGTGAAGGTAGGTCAAAATATTTCCTTCTTCGGACTTGTCGATGCGACTATTCCTTATACAAAGGAAGCACATGTACTTAGTGTAAACAATCTGTTTTATACCGAAGAGGCACACCTTTAATTCACCGCAAATATATCAGTTGTGCTGCGAATACTTGACTAGCTTTAAGACAATTTCCATGAATTCGTACGTATACTTCATTTCCACTGCAGATCAATGAGAATTTACGGTTTCTGGTTGTCGTTGGGTAGTAGGGCAGTTTTGAGACTACTTGAGCTAGTATCTATTAAAATTCTCCACTCTCCTGTGACCTATTTGCGCACTAGTTCCTTCGTAAGTCCTGTCACGTCGTGACAGAAGAAAACACCATGTTCAATTGCGTAGTAAGTTGCAAATGATATGTGGCGAACACGAAAATGCATAACTGAAACACCTCCCTGGAGTAAGTTCCTCTCTTTCAGTCTGGAACCAAACAGTTCACTTTTCTTTCGTCACGGACAAATCGTGAACCTTGTCGTCCAGATAGGGTTGTCAGACCATATGTGGCTTTTCAGTGTCACTATCGGGGGGGGGGGTAAGTATAGTCCATAGCTTCGGTGTGACTGTGCGCTCTGTACCTCTTTCTTCGTCGTGGATTGTATAGGAAGCAGGAGGAATTGGCACTGGGTTGTCTGAACCATATCCCGCATGCTTTAAAGCAGACTGGTAATCCTGGTTTACCATTTTTAACTAGTTCTTCTTGCAATACTCGGATGTCCTCGTCATACAGAAATAACAATCAGAGTGGTGATTCTCCCTCAAAATCATGACAACAGTAACAAGCATTCCACTTCGCTTACTGTTTAATCGCTGGGTTAGGCCGGAGTAGGACCCGGTGGATCAGAGATGAGAGAGCATGGTGCAGTAGAGCCAGGATTTGGTTTGATCCCCAATTTCACGCGCAAAGTAATATTTGTGGGCAACACGAAATCTCTTGGATATGTTCTTGCGTTGGTTGGGCGTCGTGTACTTGCCACAAATGTAGCAAAAGCAATCCGGATTGTTCACACGGACAAAGCAACACGAATTGATATTCTCTGTAACCGTTTCTCTTCTAGCTTCATTTGAAGATATATTATTTTTATATTCGTGGCCAATCAGTTTGAAAAATTGTAAATTTATTTTTGCTTTTGCCAAATCTCGACGAAGTCAAACGCCTTTCCACATTAGATGAAGGCTAGGTGAAGCTAGGTGTTACACTCTTACTTTTTCTATCTAGAATATTATTTCAATTGAAGTACATAGAACTTTGTGAGAATTTTAGTACTTGTTACCTTATTTATTAAGGGTTTTAAGTATTGCCTTATCATCAATTAAAATTTTAGAAAATATAATTAACGTTAATACTTTTACGTAATGCAGAAATACATAGTTTGTATATGTAGAAGTATTTCCATCTATAATTTCAAGGTGATCTTTTATTTACAGTAGAGATACGCCAACGTCTCTTAACTCGAACAGGTTTTGATACCTTATTTTGAATAATTTCGTTGTTCATATTCTTCAAAACAAGATATTGTTTAACTCTTAACAAAAGACTAACTGCGCTATCATCGCATTATGAAATGTCTCTCTCCTCAACGGAAAAGCATTGACCAGGAGCGTGCGACAAAGATCTTAATAGTAACAAGTGAGGGAGACGATCATAATTGCAGTCATAAATAGGCATTTCGGGCAGGAAATTGTTTCAGCCGCTACATTGAGACTAGTGCAGTGAGGTACTCCGCTCAGACCATTTGTTTGCATTTCCTCGAGAGGATACCAATTATGAGGGTGTAAAATGTTTCTCGTTGAGTTCTGTTCAAAAGGACTCTTCTTCTTCTTCTTATTATTATTATTATTATTATTATTATTATTATTATTCCTCGTATTACTATTTTATCATTTTTATGCAGAGTGAAATATTAGAATTATACTTCTGTAGGGAACGGAATGCTTCATTGTGCTCTAAACTTTTTTGTGCTGTTTCACGTTCATTTTGAGTTGTTCTCGTAAATGTCTGATTGCTTTACCTCAGAAGGGGTTACTGTGATGCGCATGACGCTGTCCAAAGGCACCAAGAAGGAATCCTGATCTGGGCGGGGGAAGTCCGCTACCCCATGGAGTTGCACCTACAAAGGCAAACAATTCACAGATATTACCACAAACAGATGTTACCCTTCAACGCAGCCACCGATGTACGAGACAAACGTTGCCGATAAATAGTCACACAACACGTGGATATTGCTTACTATTCAGAAAGTATTTTAAATAGGAGGGAAAGTGGTTAAAGATAAAGGGAGGAAAACCATAATATCAAGTTTTCAAAAGAACACATTTTTACGTGTGCTTAAATGTTTTTCTGCAACTCATCTAAAGCTTCTGAAATAAAATTATAAAATGTAGATTGTAAACTTCTTTCTCAGGGATTGAAGCCGTTGTAACACATACATTTCAGCAGCAGTTGATTGTAGCATCTGATTACGACTAGTAGACCAGGTGCGGCCAAAGATGCAGAAATAATTGTAATAGATACACTCATAGATCTAGTATAGAGTATTTAAATAACAGATTCGTCTTGTCAGAGGCACAGTTATTTGAGATTGTGTGGCTAGTGTAATCAGTTTCATTTCCTTGTTCATGTAAATGAAAATTGTTTCACTTGTTCTAATCCCGCGCTCAGTGAATGTACAAATAATAATTTTTATAATTATCTTGCAATAAATCTGGAGTCAAAAAGTAAATGTTGTACATGTACGGAATAGTTTCATAAGTCAGATAACGAGCTATCAAATCGGCACTTTTTCTGCTGCGTTAGGTAACTCTCTCTCTCTGCGTACGTGGAAATCTAGGAGAAAGTAAAAATGCCTTTTTAAAGAAGGTACAATATTGCACATTCAACTCGTACAAGAAAAATACACTGACTGCAATAAAAATTGTCTTTATTTTTTATCCTCGAATAATATGTTTTTTATCTCCTTCTCTACTTAAATCTAAGTTACCTGAGCTCCTTCACTTTTGATACTGACAAATTGTCTTCGCAATGAGTGCTACTACATTAGAGTAGGACATACTTGAATGTGCTCATTCGTTGATGTAGTACATGATGTGCATGAACGTCCTAAGTACAATAATTACAGTTCAATACCGTTTATGAATGTGATCTTTATAATATTTATGTACGACACACAAATGACTCTCTTATAGTAACTTTGGATTTCATAGTTTTGAAGAGATTATTCAATAAATTTTACATCTTAACTTTTACATTTTAACTTTTTGGATCTGCTCATGTATAAAGAAATAATTAATAATCTCCTACTCATGAACATCATCTACAGTTGGGAAATTAGTTCGCCTGTCAAAACCGAATGTGACTTCCTCCACCTATCCATTAAAGTGATCTTTTTACTAAATCTCTCTTGACTGAGGGCATCTTAAAATTTCAAAAATGACTTTTAAAAAAAGTGTGAAACAAAACATATTGCTTCAGACTATCATCGTGTACCGTCCAATTAATTGAACTAAGTCACAATGGCAAACGTTTGTCGCAGAAGAGAGCAAATTGGTATTGATATTGCAATGCACGTAATAAATAATTGGCACTTGAAGTTATAGAACAAATGAATCGCTTGGATAAAATGCCGCAGTTGCAAACTCTGTAAGAAGAAGGCTCAAATCCTGTGGTGGGGTTATGTAGGAAAACCGTCAGCAGCTTATATGACTCGCTCAGCTTCGGCGCGACCAATAGCAGACATTTTTAAGACATTTTCGGCCAATGGTCAGAAAGCTTGGTCAAATCAACGCCATCTGCGCTTACTGAAACACTAAAGTGTAGATGGAGATGATCAAGTGTTTGTTTGCGTGTCGCTATTGGCCGAAAAAGCCTAGATTAGTTTCTTCATTCACCGCGTGATGTTGAAGCTAAGTTAGTCCGACTATCTCCCGACGCTTTTCGTACATACCCCTACCATGCCTTCAACACCGGAATTGAATCTCGTGGCCGAAGTTAACCAGATGAACGTCTTTTATAGTTTCGGAAGTGAGAAAATTTTGTGGCACAAACGCTAACAAAATTTATTAGAGTGGACGCAGCGATCTCTTCGACGCATCATTTGAGTTTTAGCTTTTGTTGTTTCATAAAGTGACTATTGGGTACATCAAGCACAAACACATTAAAAACGGTTACTGGTATCTACATTTTCAAAATATTTTGCACTATAATGTTTAACAGTAAGAAGAATAAAGTAGATTTTAAAAAAATTGTAACAGTTGTACCATGCACTCCGCCTGCGGGAGACTGCACCGCACACTATTCTGGTGACGACAGCGCTTGACGTTCTATTAACAAAAGGACAACCGAGTAATCGGAGAGGTTAACCCCGCGTGTCCCGAGCCATCGTTTTACGAAGGTTACGATAGAGTTAATTATGATGAAATAAGTGGTGCATGAGAGAGAATTGTGAGTTCGAAATAGCTATCACGCCACATCGTGTCGTGATAGCTATTTCGTACCGTGATAGAGCGCGTAGTATGCTCCACTCCTGCCTCTCTCCACACCCAACTGTCAACCATTTTCTTATTTTACTCGTATTCTTTTCTGATCTCGATTCACAGAATTTAAAACATGGAGTTTTGTTTTGCATGTCAAGAAAATTGAGTATACTTCCTCGTGAAGCTTAGACAAGTGCATAAAGCATCTCCGTATAGGATATGCTGACTTTGCCAGGCGTACCCAGTTTAACATATATCTTTAAATAGTTCTTTAACTGAGTTTATGTAAGGAAAAGGTCTCGATGACGTTTATCAATATATATTCAGAAAACGTTAGTGGAGAATATGGATTAAACGAATCGTGGTGTATGGCCAGCCTCCCATCCTAAATCTCCAATAACCACCGACTGAGATTAAATTGGAGGCAGCATTGCAGCTGAATCTGTAGCGACTCTGAGAGATCCTAGGGACTGGGTCCCCACGGTGGTGGTCTTTCGACTCTAGTTACGTACTTGCTAAATCGAATTCACTCGCGGTCTGGAGGAGAATTCTAGCAACCGCCTGCTCTGATGAGTAGTTTTCCATGGTTTCTCCGATCGCTATCAGGGTGCCGGAACAGTACCTCAATAAACCGGGAAAGGATCGCGCGCGAGTTTTTCTTTCAATTCCTTGTCCAATCCTTATCCCTTATTTTCACTTACATGTACTACACTATCACACATGTCGCGAGACCAATCGGGAGCTTAGAGCTTGTCCCGGCTGGGGTGGTGATCCACCTGTTTGAATAAAGTTCCGCAAGTCGACATGTAGGTCGGCGTCGGATCTTACCATTCAGTGGAGGAGGAAAACTGCCACCTTCCGGAACAAAACAGTCACTACACTAACGGGAACATAGGAATTGACTGGATCGATAAAATCGACCACTGTATACTCGTTCACAAAGAACTTCAAATTTGAAAATTCAAGAATCTACGCGAATAGAGATATTTAGTGTAAAATTGTATGAAAATTAACAACTACCTACCTTAAATCCCTGACTCATCTTTTTGCAGAAGTAATCGATGTGTAAGATGGCAAGATTAAAGACGAAGCCAGCATCTTTTCCAGCTCCGAGTCCCCTGTAGGGATATGCGTGAAGACCGGCATTTGCGTGGTATCCATCAATGATACTCCATTGAACATTAACATTCTTATAATTTAGATAGTTTCTTGATGCATGGAATCTAGAACGATAGTGGCTGTTTCAAATACTCTGAAAACTTCTTAAGAACAATGCTGATATTCAAGAACGTGTTTACTTACGTGTGCTTCGGGAAAAGTGACTCTCTGGGAAGCATATTAAAAGAAAAACATACGCCTTCCTCTGTCAGGAGGGGTTCGAAAGCCCAATATTTGGGTTTTCTTCCAAATTTGCATTCTCGAACTGAGTCTTCTGCACGCAGGCTATACTGAAAAAGTATCTACACTTATCTATTCAGCAATGAAATCAATTTACAAACGTTTGCATGAATTGGATTTAATCTTTTCGAAATAATATTTAAGAAAATGTAACAGTTTGGTATGTGGAGAAAATAATCGATTTTTTTAACAAAAATGATTTTTACATAAATTTTATTTAAATTCTATTTGAAATAAGAGAAATGTTATAAATAAATTTTGATGTATGTGTAAATTTTGAAATTGGTCCAGTAGTATTAAATATTATTTAGAAATTTTACTACCATGTAAAATTTGTGAAAATAATTAAGAGGGCAGTCAAATATTGTTTCTTCCAACATATTTTTATGGGAGTTTTCCTTTATTTTTGGTACACTTCTAGATACCCTGCTCAACAAATTCCAAAAAAAACTTTGGAAGCTTATTATTATCAACAATTCAGAACTTGAAACATAGATAAACTTAAAAAAAGATTTTCCGAAATCGTGTTACAACAATAAGAAATTAATGATATTTTTGTGGTATTAAATGTTTTTATTTTTAAACTAACGATGCAATGGAATAAATAGCACACACTTATTTACAGGCGTTCTGCAGGCCCTCTTTCTGGCTTCGGGAAGGAAATTTCCTGTATCTTCTGAAAACCTGTGCATATAGGTTGCCTCACTGGAAATGTTCATCTACTGCGGCTACTATAGTTCGTACAGAGAAAATGATGCAACTGTACAGAAAAAGTGTCACGAAAAAAACATGGTATTTGGGACCTTGATACCGAAGACGAAATCAATGATTCAATTGATTTAAATCGATTTGTTTCAGTCATCGCCCGCGAAATAGTTTTAGAAAATATATTCCCTAATATAATTTAATAATTTTATAGAATTGATTCATTTTGTGAATGTACAGTTAGAAACTGAAATTTAGAAAGATAAAGTTGTAAAACACATAATATTAGTTACACAAAATATTAGTTACACAAATTCAATTTCCACCGCAGGTATACAATTAAAGAACATAAACCCCTCAATAGGTACTTTGTCTCGTTGAGTAATATTCTTGCATCTCACCTTTTCTAATCTGTCTATGGTGGAAGAGTTTCTAAAATCTGTGTCATCAAATTGAAGTTTGATGTCGCACTGAAGTGAGAGATCAGTGAGAATTTCTTTCCTGTAAAACATCATAATACAAAAACATTGTAAGACACCCAACACGTAAAACATGCAAGAGGAATAAAAATATTAACGGGCAATAATCAAATCAAGGAAAAGGATTTTATTTCAGTAAATACAAAACGCAGCCGCAATAGCACTGCTTATAACACTCCCACACTCTTCGCAAAAAATGCTTGTAATATTTTAATTTTTTCGCCTAAGTTTTTCGTAAGAAGAGAAACATATGTAATCGTGCGTGGGAAAACGGCAAATTTTCGGCAGAAAAACTGTTTTTGCCGGGCTGTGGTAACGAGAAAGTGGATAAATTCTGTTGCCAAATTAATAAAAAATCCTCTAACACGTGGTGTTGCCTGAATCCATGTTTTGTTGGTTATTAATTCGGAAAAATCGATTGACGGCAAAACATCCCTCTGTCCGTCTATCCGTCTGTCTCTCGTCTGTGGTCAACGCTAGCGCCTAAACCATTTAGCGATTTTCTTCAAAATTGATATTCCTCACTCAATTATGAATGATCATGTGGCTTTGGTAATTTCAAACGGATATTTTCATTTTTGAAGATACTCTACAAGATGCGTCAAAAACATTTTCATATTTTTCCCAAAAACAATACCACATTTTTTAATAAATTTATGTTTTCGGGTAGCGTAAAGAACGCTTAAGAGAATGGTGGTAATCTCATGTTCATTGATGTAACTGATTTTTTGGAAATTGAAGAAGCGCAATTTTTTTGGACATCTTCCTACACCTATAATATTGAAGATATAATTTTTTTCCTTAATAAAATGTGTTCCTTAAAAACGGATCTTTAAATAAGTTCATGTTCAAATTTTCAAAAATATGAGTAGTTTCTGTGTAATTTTGAGCGAGATGTAGGCAATTTTTTTTCTAAAAAACCACTCTATTTTTCCCTTTAAATTTGCTCCTCATATGTAACTAGAGGTGCTACAGAATGGCAGAGACTTTTTCGTAGCAATTTTTTTAAAATTTCCTTGGTGCGGTCTGGCTTTAAGATCTTGCTTCATTCTCTGGCCAGCTGCCATCTATCATAGTCCAAAGTACATTTTTTGTCATTTTCTCAACTTTTTGCTTTCTTAATAGTACAACCGGAATATTATTTCAAAAATATTAAAGAAGAGTAAAACCTCGTCCTAAAAAGAAGTTTCCATTGAAAAATTTGAAGCCTTTTTAAGATAATGGCGATTAAGCACTGCAGTAAATCCGAAATTTGAAGCTCGTTTTCACAGGAATCTATTAAGTTTTCGAAAAGCTTCATTTGAAGTACTTTTACTAACAAATGCAACAATGTATACAAATCGATGTGATTATGCATATTAATTGCGAGAGAGATATTTCAAAAAAATTATATTTGTGTAATTTTTGAGGAAACAAAAGAATATACCTAAATGAACTTTACGCCACATTAAACAGTGGAATTAGCACTAACTATTGGAAAAGATTGAAGAAAAAAATTGGAGCCATTTTTAAGAAAATGGCGTTGAGCGTTTCTGAACATTCGGGATTTTGAGCTCATTTTCACAATAAACTGCTAAGTTTTCGAGAAACTTTACTTCACATTTTTAAAGAACATGTGAAGTGTATTACATAAATGTAATAATGTGAAGAAATAGTCTCTAATATAAATATTACCGACACGAGAGAGAAGTCAAAAAAATTACATTTTTGTAATTTTCGAAAAACAAAAGAATAGAACAAAATGGCCTTTATGTCATCGAACAGAGTCTGTTTGGTTCCAACATATCAAAAATTTAAAGAAAAGATGGAGCCGTATTTGAGAAAATCTTGTTTCTGTTATTTTTTAAAATTTCAAATAATGCCCATTATTGCACGAAAACTACTAAAATTAAGAAAAGTCTTCATGAAAGAACTAATATGGATAATAAATTTCATTTGAACGAAATATCTGTCTTCAATTTTGTAGTTGCAGGATGGTGAAAAAGAAAACTTTTGCATTTTTTGAAAATTCATAGTTAACTGTGAAAATGGGACCTACGCCACCTTATAAATGTATTTTACTCTATTCTTACAATGAATTTAAAGAAAAAAATTGGAGCCGTTTTTGGTAAAATTCTGAAAATGTCCGGGGGTCTTCATGTAAAATACCTCAAATTTTAAAGAATGTTTTTCAAAATTTCAAAGATTGAACTGGAGATAGATGGACAAGGGTTTCTTCAATTTGGAAAAGGTTGTACGCATGGTTTATGCACAAGTAGTGTTCAGACAGATGGACGGACGGACGGACGGACGTTTCGAAAAAACAACTTTTTAGGTATCAGGGGACCCCAAATCGTGTAATACCGTTAAAGTGTCGAAATCGATTTTCCACAGCATTACATAACTTTCTCTATACAAAGTATATTACTCCGTATAAATGTATGTATACGAGAATGTAATAATGGAGGTAAAAAATATGGTGCTAGTCCTATTTTCGGCTATTGCTCTGTTTTTCGAAATAGCCAAAACTAAACATTTGAAAACTACAGGATTGGAGATAGCGATTTTTGCTTTAAACAAAGTCGGTTGTAGAAAATCAGTCCTTTAAAAAAGGATGTGTACAATTTTTTGCGGAAAAGAGCTTATTTTGCTTAATATAAGTATGATATTGACGGAATTCCCTCTCCCCCCAATTTTTTTTTTCAAAAACCTTTCCAATTTTTTTCTTTATTTTTCCCCACATGTGTAATAAGGGACGGTAATCAATACGATGCTTGTCTCATTTTCGGCTATTGCTCCGTTTTTTCGAAAATGCCAAACAATATTAACATTTCAAAAGTACAAAATCGGAGATAGCAATTTTTGCTTGAAGCAAAGTCGTTGTAAAAAAATCTCTTTAATAAATATCATGTAAAATTGTTTGAAAAAATGAACTGATTTTGCTTAATTCGTGTCTGCGATGTATTCAATTTCTAAAAGTATTATTTTCTCAAAACGCGCACCAAATATTTTCATAAATGTTTCTCCTCGTGACTAACATCGTATGATAAATAAATAAATAAATAAACTAAACCTGCTAGAATGGCACACAAGACTTTCTCGCAGAAATTAGTTTTCTAATCTCTTTAGTCTAATCTAGCTTCGAGTACGCCTATGATCTTCACGGCTGCCTTCTTTTGTCGCCCCAAAAGACATTTTTTCACATTTTCTCAACTTATCGGCTTCTTAATGCTAGAGCTGATACAATTCTCTGTTGACTGATATAGACATTTGCAGCTCCTTTGGCCCAAGTGGTTAAGATGTGAACGGATTGAGCGCTTCGGGTCGAAAGGAACCGAGTTTGAATATCACACAGGGATTTTAATTTGATGAATGTGTTGTTACAGGAAATTATTGAGATTTCAGGAAACTTGATTGAAAATGATTTGAAGTACTTCTACTTACAAATAGAATCAATGAATATAAATATACCAAACGTGTCTGAATATGCTTTCCCAATTTGCAACTTTTAAACATTTTTTTAATTCGTTTATTCGATTTCTAATACGAATGTTTCGTCAAATCTATTGTTGTCCTTTCTGTGCATCTGTATGAACCGATGTAAGTAAATAAATAAATCAACACAAAATTTAAATACTTCGCAAACACTATCCGTGGGACCAACTAAGACACTCCAAACGGTTCCGAAATTATTACTATTGTGACGGTTTATTAAGACGCGTCCAACGTTTATTATTTTTATTAGAAAAAGTACGCTTAATTTGCTATGCAAAATCATGGACAAACAAATGAAGGTACATTTGTGAAAATTAATAAATTGTAATTATTCACATTATTGGAAGCGAAGATTAAAATAGACTATGGGGATGACAACAAATAAAATTATGGCACTTTTTGACGATAAAACGTGTCACCAAGTTGTACCGTTCAATAGAAAAAAGATTTTGTAATGATAAGAAGTGTCATACATTGAGAGAAGACCGTCATATGTTATAAAAAGGTGACGAACAGAAACTGTATTTATTTATTAAATAAAAGAAACCAGTATTCTTAAAATGAACCACGGACAATGTCATTAATTGGGAACATTTTGTGGAAATTGTGACAGTAACGTGAGGTTTATTGAGTGAGATTAACGTAAATAATAGTAGAAAAATGAAATATCATTGTAATGAACAAGTCGTCCTTTGTTTTTAAAACAACACGGTCAGAAGATTCTTCTTTTTCTTCGACTTCTTCAGACGGAGTCGAGCCGAGTTACTAGTCGGATGGGTGGTTAAGTCGCGGATGATGGAAGTGGGTCGGAATTCGAATGTTGGGATGCAGAGGAAAATGGAGGATTTTCTTGTTTACGATTAGTGTGGATTAGTGATAGGGATAGTGGAGTCGCAGAACTACAGCAAAGGGAAGTGTAAACATAGATTTATTATTATATTATTTACAGATTACAACAAGGCCAAGAATGTCATTTTATTTTAAGGTATTGAGATAATATGGTCATGCATGATATAATTGAGAATTCAATTAATTGTTGTTTTAATAGATTGACAAAGTGCACTAGCTTTATGATGAGAATTTCGATTGGTGAATGCAAAGAAAATTAATTATAAGAATTGTTGTAGAGTATTGTGAAAAGGGTTTCATAAGTATTGTTGTCTGTGGTTATTTGTTAAGTCGAAGAGTTACAAGTAGCGAGAAAATTCTTGCCAACATTTTAGAAAAAAAAAAAAAGAAAATACGGAATAAATTCAGAATTAGGTTATTTGGTTTCAATGAGAAAACTTACGAGTTATTATTTCCGACGGTATTATCCCAGCAAAATACGGAATACATTTGAATTCATACCTCTTCCCAAAGCAGTAATATTATTATTTTCGATTTCCTGTATAGGGACGATTCGCGTACCCACGACCTCAAAGAAATTTGTTTGAATGGTGCTTCGCAACCATGGATAAATAATTACGTACGGGTTTATTTATTTGTGTAATTTCAGGAAGGGATATTATAGAAGGGATTGCGGGAATATTAATTATGATAGGGATATATAGAAACCATGAAACTATCTTGCTTTACGACTCGTACGCTGATATTAGGGAAACTGCTATCTCCACGTGAGAATTCACTTCTCCCCATAGCACGTCATACGCAGTTTTAACTGTTTTTTGACAGTTTTATATATTTGGTATTCCTTTGTAAAGAATACAAATAAAATTGAAATTTCCAGCTTATTTAAATATTTAAAGAGTTAAAACACAATTCATGAATGGACCATAATGAAATAAACAGAGTGTAGTAGACATTGGGTTGGGGATCACACAAAACTTTCTAGAAGATCTGAGACGGCAATAAAAAAAGTTACCATAGTTTTCTGCATTTGTCGCATTCTGGAGGACAGCACGCGCAACTTGAGACAATTTCATGTCTGCGAGGTAGTTGTCTAACTAGTGCATTATATATGTTGAAATTATAGTACTAATATCTACATATAAAACTATAATTATATGTATAAATCAATTAATATTGATATTTTATCTTAAAAACTTCTTAGTCTCATGCTAACATATCACCAGCACATAAGGCAAAACATTGTGGAAGCGAAATTAATCATAAACATTTTATTTTCGTACTATAATTTCAAAATTTACAGTAGTTGTTAAGAATGTAACTATTTGTGAGTTTCTTGTATTCTTTTTATGACTCAACAGAACTTACACTTTTACCTTGGTCTCTCTCCTTCAACAAAGGCCGATCGCCCTTGGAATAGATAATAAAAACAGAATAGGGAAACAGAAACGCGCGCGGTCTTCAACCCGAATTCTGAAGAGCTACTTAAGCATTCAACTGGAAGCAACACCATCGACCAGAGCAGTCAGCCTGCAAATTCAATTCTGGCCGGCGCCACAAACTCTGTAATGCTAAGTCCGGGCGATCCCAAGTTTGAGTCCCCACGATGGCAAGATTTTCAACATTAGCTATAGAGCTAGTATGTCGAATTCAGCCGTTGTCAGGAGGAGGAGAATCCTCCGACTGCTCTGGTCGGTAGTTTTCCATGATTTATCCAGGCGAATGGCGGAGCAAAACCCTAACAAACGGACCGCGGACCGCTTCAGATCTTTCCTTCCCCTTACTTGTCTTAGCCTCAATCCTTACTTACACTTACACGTACATGAACTACACTACCACACAAATCGGGAGACGAGTCGCGAGTTAAGAGCTTGTTCCGGCTGGGGCAAAGTGTCCTGCCTGTGGGAGATACCTGATTGGAAAATACCCGCCAACCGGCGGGCAGCTCGGGATCGGACATCACCATTCTGCGGGGAATATCACCATCACCTCTCAAAGAAAAAAATATGCTACACTTACGGGACTTAGCAGTTGACGCGCGCGGAATCATCAATCAGGCAGTCGTATGATATTCGCATGAAGCAAAGTGTCTGTCAGTCATTGGGACTCAAATCCGCGACTTTTCAACGCAGCTTGAGTCATAAGACGTTGCTTCAAGACGCCACCCTTGTTAGAAACTAATTGCATTTCCAACAAAATCATATCAGTCCCGAAAAAATGGCCAATTGGCGAACTTACTCTTCGTCCGAGATATTGCCTGACCAGCCACGCAAGACTACATCCGTGTAGTTGAAGAGTTTAGCATCCATCTTTGTCTCAGGGCAGATGGTGACGGCAGGGAACGGGATCTCCCAGATGGCGCGTTGTCGCTTGTCCATAGCAACGATCACAGGGGACGCTTGGTAGCGCTCCAGCGACTTCCAGAACAGGAACAGGAACGCCCCAAGCGCGCCCAGCACAGCCACCAGCCACAGAGCCCTGCGAACAAGTTTCTTTCAGCCAGGGAACGGGATATCCCAGAGAGTGCGCTGTCGCTTGCCCACGGCAACGATTACAGGGGACGCTTGGTAGCGCTCCAGCGACTTCCAGAACAGGAACAGGAACGCCCCAAGCGCGCCCAGCACAGCCACCAGCCACAGAGCCCTGCGAACAAGTTTCTTTCAGCCAGGGAACGGGATATCCCAGACAGTGCGCTGGCGCTTGCCTATGGCAACGATCACAGGGGACGCTCGGTAGCGCTCCAGCGACTTCCAGAACAGGAACAGAAACGCCCCAAGCGCGCCCAACACAGCCACCAGCCACAGAGCCCTGCGAACAAGTTTCTTTCAGCCAGGGAACGGGATATCCCAGACAGTGCGCTGTCGCTTGCCCATGGCAACGATCACAGGGGACGCTTGGTAGCGCTTCAGCGACTTTCAGAACAGGAACAGGAACGCCCCAAGCGCGCCCAGCACAGCCACCAGCCATAGAGCCCTGTGAACAAATTTCTTTCAGCCAGGGAACGGGATATCCCAGACAGTGCGCTGGCGCTTGCCTATGGCAACGATCACAGGGGACGCTCGGTAGCGCTCCAGCGACTTCCAGAACAGAAACAGGAATGCCCCAAGCGTCCTTAGCACGGTCGCTAGCCAGAGAGCCCTGCGATCGAATCTCATTTAGGCAGGTAACGGGATATCACAAACGCCGCGCCACCACTTGTTCATATCATGATGGCACAAGAATTGTGATAGTGCTCCAGTACGAATACTAGCGCCTAAACTATTCCTGGGATTCTTTTCCAAAATATCGCGATTGAGCTGCGCGATGGAAAGCTCTGCGATTTGGCAAACATTCTTAAAATTATGAGGGTACTGAGACATTTTCAAACTTGGAAGTAATCTATATTAAGCTCCAGTGGTATTTTCAAAATTTTCTCAAATACGGCTCCAAATTTCTTCTTTACATTGCTTGAAAGAATAGTGTAAAATATCTTTATAAAGAGGGATTATGATTCAGCGGTTAGCTATAAATTTTCGCAAATTACACACGTTTTCATATTTTCAGAGTCTTCTTACAAATATATGAGGCAATTACACAAAATTACACAATTTATTTTTTTCCAAAATCTCTTTGTTATTAATTCCATTGCTGGCATTTGGAATACATTACGAAAGATGTTCTGAAATAAACATTAAAACATAAATAATTATGGAATTATTGAGCTTACAGCAATTAAAAATGGAAATACAATATAATGATGTTAAATTATTTACTTTTTGTAAATGTAAATCGTGAGTTAGAAGTACTGGAATATTTGGAACTGATGTACGACAATTATGATAAGAAACAAATGTGATATACAGAACACTTCATTAATTTTAATAGCAATGAAGTAATAATTTTAAACACAAAAATATATTTTTTTACTTTTTCTTATACGGAGAAATATACGTAGTATAGAGAAAGTTTTGTATTGCTGCGGAAAATCGATTTCGAGATTTCAACGGAAATACACGTTTTGGTCCCCTGACACAGAAGTAGTGGCATTTTTGAAAACGTCTGTGCTCTGCCCGTCTGTCCCCTCGCAGGGGGGGATGACGATGGCGTAGGTTGTCGTGGTCTCTGGTGGAGTGTCGTAGACGACCACCCGGACCCAGAGTCTCGCAGCGCCGCTCACGTCGTTAGCTTGAAGGTGCATGCAGTGAGAAGGCTTCTGGTAGTCGGCTACCCAATAGTTGGGCCTATGGCGGATCGTCCTTTGGGCAGGATTGGGCGAAGGATGCTTTTAGGAGTGTTCCGGATCACACTTTAAAGTCCGGCGTTAACGATGGGGCAACGGGATGGGGGCTGGGAGCCGCTTGGACCTTAGTTTCGGTGGCCCGCAGTTGGCCTCTTGGATTCGTTGTGGTAGTGGCCCGATACTCTGGGCAAAGAGGAAAGAACTTGTTCCCGGCGCATGTGAGTGGCGTATTGTTTTGACTTCGGTACTTGCCTGGAAAGCTAGGAGCTCTGAGCTAGCAGGGCGGCCCCTACTCAGGTATTGTATGGGGAGGTTGCCGTGAGGACAAATTTGGTTCCAGCTGGATCCCGACATTAGCCCGTGGGCGTTTTGCGCGTCGGTGGGCGGTGAGGATAAGAGCCGCAAAGGGCAAGATGCCACCTCGAGGATTTGTCCCCCTGATGAAGCAAAGACAATGTGGTGTTGTAGACCACATGGGGTTTCGTATATACACGCCCGTCTGCCCGTCTGCCCGTCTGCCCGTCTGCCCGTCTGCCCGTCTCTCCGCGAACACCACTAGCGCCTAAACCAACCGTAGAAGTTTTTCCTAATTGAGGAACACCCTGTCCATATCGCTCGAGTCGAAGCTTTGCGATTTTGAAAAATATTGATTAAATTTTGGGGTACTTTACACGAACACCTGGGACAATTTTAAAATTTTCTCAAAAACGGTTCAAAATTTTTTCTTTAAATTTCTTGTGAGGATAGAGAAAAAACACGTATAAAGGAGGCATTGGTCCGATTTTCAAGGTTAACTCTGAATTTTCGAAAATTGCAAGAGTTATAAAATTGAAGACAGCTTTTTTCTTCGAATGAAATTTTTTGTCCATAAATAGTTATTTCATTAAGGCCATGTAGACTTTTTCAAAATTTAAGTAGTTTTCGTGCAATAGTGCGTGCAATATTTGCAATTTAACAAAATAACAAATTTGTTTTCCTCAAAAATAGCTTCAATTTAAAAAAAAAATTAGTATGAGTAGGCCAAACGTACTCCATACGATGACACAAACGTCATATATATCTATTATTTTTTTCCCCAAAAAGTACAAAAATATAATTTTTGTGATTTGTCTCTCACGTCGGTAATATTTGCATTAGAGACGATATATTCGTATGGTTATATTTAAGAGTACATGTGCTTTTAATAGTGTCATAAAGTTTCTCGAAAACTCGACAGTTTTCTGTTAATTTTTTTGATCAAATTTGAGTTAAGATCAAAATTCCGCATTTTCAGAAACGCTCAAACGCCATTTTATCAAAAATGGCTCTAAATGTTTTCTTCAATTTTTTCCGACGGATAGTGCTAATTGTACTGTTTTTATATGGCGTAGTAAATCAATGTTTTGTTTTTTCAAAAATTACACAAATTTAATATTTTTGAAATATCTGTAACACTGTTAATATACTTATTTCAAGCGATTTGTATACTCTATTCCATTAATGGGTGGAAGTGCTTAAAATGACTTCAAATTAAGTTTTTCAAAAAGTCAAATATTTTCTGTGAAAAAGAGCTTAAAATTTCGCATTTGCAGTAATGCGTAAACGCCATTTTCTTAAAAACGGTCTTAAATTGTGTAATGAAAATTGCACTTTAGGACGAGTTTCTAACCTTCATCCATATTATAAAAGTAATATTTTTGTTCTACTATTAGGAAACAGAAAAGTTGAGAAAATGTCAAAAAAAATTTAGTTTTGGGCGATGATAGGTGGCAGCTGGCAAGAGGATGGGGCAACACCGTAAAACCAGTCCACATCAAGAGAATAAGAAAAGTTTACTACGAGGAAGTCTGTGCCATTCCGTTGCACTACAAGCTTTCAAAAGCGTGGGGGTGCAAGGGCACTTCTTGCACCCGCTCCCGGCGCTTATGGGTGCAAGTTCACAATTCAATTTGTTCAGTTTAGATATTTAGTCAGCGTTGCAAACTAACCTCTTAAAGTTTGCAATTATTTTGTGATATTACACTCGATTTCTTCTTTTGGCATTCCAGAACTTAGGTAAGAGAATTGTTACATAAAACTGACTTCGTCAAGAGTTATTTTGAAATATTTTCTTTCAATTTGTCGTAGAACATATTTTTAAAATCAATTTGAAAACCACACGACATTGTCGGCAAATACGCATTATCTGTTGCACCCCCGAGTCACTTGGCTTACCCTGATTTCTCATATAAAAATTATCGTCTTCTCAATATTCTTTGAAGACGTAACGCTGATATCCACAGCACAGACGTAGCCACCAGCTCGATGCAAACGCTATTGCTCTACTCGGAGACGTACAACCACGGCCGTCTGATCCGGGCAGCTTAATATGCCCTCCACTTATTTAGTTCATTTTCCGTGCAAGGAAATTCTTCGTTTTTGTATTCTCGTATTCTTGGTCATCTAAGACTTTTACGACGTCTTCCTCGACGTATACGCCTATGTCTTTCTCGACGTCTACGCCTATGTCTTTCTTTACGTCTACGCCTACGTCTTTCTCGACGTCTACGCCTTCGTCGTTCTCGACGTCTACGCCTGCGTCTTTCTCTACGTTTACGTCTTTCTCTACGTCTACGTCATTCTCTACGTCTACGTCTACCTTTACGTCTACGTCTGTCTTTACCTCTACGTCTTTCTCTACGTCTACGTCTTTCTCTACGTCTACGTCTTTCTCTACGTTTACGTCTTTCTCTACGTTTACGTCTTTCTCTACGTTTACGTCTTTCTCTACGTCTACGTCTTTCTCTACGCCTACGTCTGCGTCAGCCTCTAAGTCTATGTCTGTGCCAGCCTCTAAGTCTACGTGTGCCTTTACGTCTATGTCTGGTCCGGATGCGCCATTAAAACTTTCAAAATCTCAATAACTTTTAAGAGGATTATCAAACTTATTAAATATTTCTCATACACTTCGAATTACTAGGTATACTGGCGGTATACGTGGTGTATTGTAGAATTCGCCCCTGCCGTAGACCCACTTCGGGCCTACAGCGGAGCACTGACGAACGTCAAGATTGACACATCGTGAGGGTGGCCGTAACTGCGCCGAGATACTGGCACATGAGTCCCTCAACATGTCACCACGCACCGTTGGAAACCGGTTACTTATTGCAGGATGACAATCGCGCATACCGCAATCGCCCGACTGCCACTCTCGCTGAACCATCATCGGATACGGATGTAGCGGCTATATCTGATGATGCGAGCGCGATTGCAATTTTCTTCTCTTTTCTCATTTTTCACAAAATTATATCAATTAAAATGAATGTGTTGCCTCTACTGACGCGCATAAAAAACCCGGCGAGGGACCGTTTCACCGCTTACCAATATCTGTTCATAAATTTACCTTTGCTTAAGATTTAATATTGGTTAATTAT
Organism: Teleogryllus occipitalis; assembly: GCA_011170035.1. NCBI lineage: Eukaryota > Metazoa > Arthropoda > Insecta > Orthoptera > Gryllidae > Teleogryllus > Teleogryllus occipitalis. The sequence continues at coordinate 72,040 of BLKR01004956.1, forward strand.
TTCGTATTACTCAATAAAGTTGAAATGAGATAAAATGGTACAATCACGTAAAATTCTATTAGACAAAAACACACACACAAAAAAAAGAAGGCCCTTGCCGTGACCAGGATTCGAAACTGGGTTATTGCGGCCACAACGCAATGTCCTAACCACTAGACGATCACGGCTACTGGTCTTCCTGAAGAAAGCGTTCTTGGCGAAGCAGATCTTCGTGAGCTCTTCGGAGGAACCGGAGCAGAACGGAGCGGCGACGGCGCGTCGCACGACCGCCTCTGGGTGTCGTTCTTGCTCTTGACGCCAGAGTGCTCTGCTACTTGGGATTCCGGTGCAACGCCCTTTCTCTTGGTTTTCGTACTTTCAAAAGTGACGATAATTAGACAAATCTTGTAGCTTGGTCCAATTCACTATTCATTTAATTAAGTTTTTTTCTGTAACTTCCTCGCGTTGTGGTGACTGACTGAGGAGATGTAATTACGTTACCTACACTCACAGATGAACGCGGTCTTTGAATTTCAATCTAATAAATATGTTGGTTCTACATTATTTTTATGTATTACCGCCTGTGGCATATGCAGAAATCATCGCCAGCTCCAAATCTGAGAAGATCTGCGCGCTGCTTATTTTTCTTGCGGTAGTCCAGGTTCTCAGTCATGTGAGAAAACGGAAAATATGATAGTCTTCACAAAGGATTTTTAAAATACCCGATAAACCACAGTAAAGCCTGGTGTTCTGTTATTAGATTAACCTCTGCGCACGTCAGCAATATTATTACTTTGTCGTATACTTACGTATATACGAAGTAATATAGGTAGTATAGAGAAAAATATGTACTGCTGCGGAAAATCGATTTCGAGATTTCAACGGCAATACACGTTTTGGGGTCCCCTGAAACCGAAAAAGTTTTTTTTTTGTTTTCTTTTTCAAAACGTCCGTCCGTCCATCCGTCTGTTTGTGAACACTACTAGCGCCTAAACCATGCGTAGCATTTTTTCCAAATTAAAGAAACATGTGACTCCAGTTATAGCTTTGAAAGTTTGAAATACAACCTTTGAAATTTGGGGATACTTTACATGAACCTCCCCGGACATTTTCAAACTTTTCTCAAAAATGGCTCCAAATTTTTTCTTGAAATTTTTTGTAAGAATAGTTTAAAATAAGCTTATAAAGATGGGATAGGTCCGATTTTCACGGTTAACTCTGAACTTTCGAATATTTTAAAAGTTTGAATTATTTCCGGCGTCTTCCTTCAACTACCAAATCAAAAATAGAGAATTTTACTTCAAATAAAATTTGTTGCTCATAATCAGTTCTTTTAACAAGGCCATAGAAATTTATTTGAAAATTTTAGTAGTTTTCGCGCAATAGTGCGCGCAATATTTGCAATTTGAAAAAAGTACAAAAACAAGATTTTCTCAAAAACGACTCCAAATTGTTTCTTTAAACTTTTGATAGAGATAGTGCTAAATGCACTGTATAAGATGACATAAACGTCATGTAGCTTTATTCTTTTGGTTTTTTCAAAAACTACAAAAATGTAATTTTTTACTCGTCTCTCACGTCGTTAATATTTACAGTACCGAAAAAGTGTTCACATTATGGTATTTTTGAGCGCATGAGCTTTAAATAATGCCATATAAATGTTTTGGAAAACAACAGTTTTCTGGGGAAAAGAACCCAAATTTAGACATTTTGAGAAAAACTCAAATACATTTTTTTCTAAAACGGCCCCAAATTTTGTTTCAATATTATCAAGTGGATAGTGCTAATTGTATTGTTTAATATGACGTAAAGTTCATTTTAGTGTATTATTTTGTTTTTTCAAAAATTACAAAAATGTCATTCTTTTAAAATATCTCTCACGCCGTTAATATGAAACAATTCTATCAATTTATATTCATTTTTTAATTTATAAGTGGAAGTGCTTTAAATAACTTTAAATAAAGTTTTTCGAAAACTCAATAGATTCCTATGGAAAAGAGCTTTATGTTTCGCATTTAGAGTAACGCTTAAACGCCATTTTCTTAAAAACGGCTTCAAATTTTTCAATTACCATTTAGGACGAGGTTTTACTCTTCTTTAATATTCTTAAAATAATATTTCAGTTCTACTATTAAGAAACCGAAAAGTTGAAAAAATGTACTTTGGGTGGTAACAGGTAGCTGCTGGCAAGAGAATGGCGCAAGCCAGTCCACACCAAGAAAATTAGAAAAATTTGATTCGAGAAAGTCTATGCCATTCTATAGCACTACTACTATTTTTTTCTATATTCATTTTCTTGCTAGCGGTTTCAACAATTATCAGAATGTGTATCTCAGAGAAATTAGCGGTCATTCATCAGCGGTGCATCGTTTGTATTCACTTAATTTTGCATGATTTGCGTAAATTCGCGTACTTTTAGTGCAATTTTTTCTTGAAACTTCGGGCGAGAAAGTACATGCTGTTTCAACAACACTAGTTTTTAATGGTATCTCGTATTAGGATCCCATTTTTTGAAGTCATCAAATACTTATTTTAGTTGAATTTTTTTGTGTTCAAATATAGATGTTATTTTGGTTTTTAAATATGAATACTATTAGTACATTAAAACATGTTTAAATTTATGACAAAAATTTCCTTTAAAAACAAATGTTTCGAAACTTATTTCCAAATTGCAACCAAGGATCTCCTATCCAAGTATTGACCGTCCTACAAAACGATTGGGAACGCTATCCACACAAATAAAGCCCTTGCGTACGTCGCAATCTTACCTTCTTCGCATGGCTTCACTTGTGAGGACAGCACTGCCAATCTAGTTCCCCACATCAGTGCAAAAATTCTTATTTTTATTTCTATACCTTTCCACATAAGGCCTCTGTCGTTCAGTTATGTACTTCAGTCCATGAACACTAATGCTGTCGCAGAAATCAAGAAAGTGTTTCTTGCAAGTTTGGGACTCCTTCCTCACATCTCCAACTGATTTACCCCGCCTCATGGTATACGACAATTTCTTAAAGATACGTCTGAATTATTTTAACTCAGAAACTCTATCACTTGTTGTAAGCATGATTTAAAATGATCGAATATTTCTTTGGTAATAATTCGATCGTTTCAACGTAGTTTCGTTGTTGGTACAAGCATTATTAAAAACATTTGTGTGTCAAAGGATGTGGTTTAGTCCATTAATATTCCGTACTATTTGTACATTAGTCGATAATAATTATTCAATGATGTTATTTCTGAATCACATTCAAGTTTATTTTGAGTGCAATTGGGAGCGCGGGCGTCAAGGCGTCCATTTGCACTGGAAGGCTTGCGGGGACCTATGATTTAACACCTGACGGTGGCGGCTGTCGACCGCGATGAGTACCTAATAATTTGACAATCTCATTGGTTGGCAAACAAGAATTCTTAATTTCTTCATCCAAATGGCCATACTTCTTTGTCAAATGTCACTCAAACAGTATAATCAATAAATGAGGTCACAACAACTATGATATAAAGTGCTGAGAAAAAGGTTTTGGAACTTCAAAATAAATATTTTCCATGAAATACACTATTCAATATTTAAAGATTAAACGTTTTCATTTAATGAAGATAATTTCACCTTCGTTTGTGGAAGAAAGAATTTTGAAATGGCCAAACATGTCGGTAATTTCTCGTCCGTTTATATAATCGGAGAAACACGCTAGGTTTTATGTGGACAGTTCAAATTTAAATCGAGCTTTTGTTCACAACACCATAATCTTGACTCAATGCAGAAACGGCCTAGTTCATCAGTGCAACATACAGTCGAAGACCTTGGATTTGTCATAACAGTGGCGTTGGCTTTGTTTTATTGTTTACAGCAATGCCTCACCGAATTGGGCATAGTTCTCTACTTCTAAGTAAATTATTATCAAATTTAAGTGTAACGAAAAAATTAAGGAGAAGTAAAATCATTTTGCTGTTAATTTCATATCAGCATTCATTTCATAATACTAATATTTGCTGATGATTTCGAATAAATATATTTTAAAGGATTTTTATCCGTAATAATTATGAACGGTTCACTATTACCCAGATAATACCTCAATATTTCTATTCCCCAAATAAAGCATAACTTTCTTTTTCTAAGGTAGACAAAATTACTTCTGATTTGTGAAACTGATTTCTTATTACATTACTATATGAAGTCGTAGGCTTCCGCGGCCAGAGTCAATATTACAATCTTGGCTGTCCTGATGAAGATCACGACATGATGATCGAAACGTCGGCACCACATCAATTAACGCGGCGTCACCCGGACAGCCAAGATTGTAATACATTACTATATGTTACTCTCCAGTCTGTTCGTCAATTTGACCTAGGACAACTCCTATTCCAGTTTCAGATGGATTTGTGTGAATTATAATCTGTCATATTTTGGAGCATTTATCACACGTTTAGGGGTACTGACAATCTTTAGTTTTAAATATTTTTTATCGAATTCTCTTTTATAAATCCGTTAAGGGTGCAGTTAAGATTGTCCTGATTTGGGATACACCTAACGAAATAACGTTTGGAACCATTTAATTTCAGTTGTTTTTGGAATGGGATAATATTTTATTGTTTAATTTTGCTTATTCAACTTATTTTCCTTGTCCAACTAAATGTCCGATCTAATTCATCTGTTGGTGAACAATCGTCCCTTATATTATTTCAGTGGTATACATACCTTTTGCGGCTCTCACAAGAAACCGATCTTTATAAATGAGATCTCAAAAGAAAGAGAATTTCACGGAGACGTGACCCAATTGCACTTTGACTTCAAAAATAGGAAGGATTTGTTTAAAATAATGCATTTACATCTTCAAGTCAAATACAACCCTGAATTCTTGGTCGGCTATATCGTTAAAGAACTCTTAAACAAAGCGTTTTAGAGCCTTAAAAACTAAAATTTTGAGACGAAATGTCTCAAATAATTGATTTTCACACCGTAATTTATATGAAAAAATAATCTTAGACTATCTATTAAATTTTTGGCGGTTTGGTGCTTATCGATACTCTCAGTACCACCTATACATGGCGGAATATATTCTGTATTTCTCCATGTATAGGTGGTACTGGGAGTACTTATCGATACTCCCAGTACTACTGCTTATCGATATACTGCGGAATACCACTGATATTACTGCGGAATACTACTGCTTATCGATACTCCCAGTACCACCTATACATGGAGAAATACAGAATATATTTATTTCAGCCCTTGGTGCTGGTGGTCATCTTTGTGGCGTCACGCTTAGAAGGCTAAGATTCGTCTGTCTTATACTATTTACGCCTTCTGTGTGCACCGTGGTTTGTGCAGTATGACGAGGTTTATTTGCACAATTCTTAATTCAAGATTCGTTTTCGCAGCGACAAAATAGCAAACGCATGTTGTGCAACCATTGATTTAAAGCTTTGCCGTGGTCTGCAGGTGCTGTGAACCTAAATGTGGAAGGAACTACAATAGAAACTAACCATGTCCCCAAGTTTCAGTTTCACTGAGCAAAATATTTCGAAAATTCAGAGGGACCAAGAAAATGAGATTTGCGTAACTTTTTATGAACGATATATATATATATATATATATATATATATATATATATATATATATATATATATATATATTCACAAGAAATCGCGTAACCGTAGCACCCCCTGCCGTTTTCATGGTAATGCATGAGGGGTAAATAATACATGTATTCATTTCTATTTTATCATTTGTATTTTGCGGGATATTAAAGTAACTTTGACTTTTTAAAATTAACAATACACATTTTTTTGTCTACTATGACGAGCGTAAAAAGACGAATTCAATGATATACATATTGTCATATGTTATATAAGCATTTTCCTGAATAATTTTTATTTTTGCGACTCGTATTGTAACGCTCCGAGCACGTGCTAGCAGGGACAGCGCTGCGCGTCCTTGGTTGGTGGACTGTTACATTTAAAATATACGTTAAACACGAGTCCTAAAAATCTAAAGTACTTAAATAAATATTTATCTAACATATGACTGTCTATGTCATTGGATTTGACTTTTTACGCACGTCATGATAAACTAAAAAAAATATGTATATTTCCATTTGAAAAACACAATGTTACCTCAATATCTCTTAAAATACAAGCGATAAAACCGAAACGAATACATGTATCAATAAGCCCCAATTCGTGAAATCTGCATTGAAATAACTCCAACTGATGAAAAATTACAGGAGATGCTAAATTTACATGACTCACTCTATGTGTTTATACACATTATTTTATTATTACCAGAAATTAGCGAAGTATTTGCCAGTTCTAAAGTTCAGTGTACCGTGTATGAATATTATTTTTAATAGTATTAATAATAATCTTAAAACTTATAAACTTACATACGAATATTTATTTATTATAAAGTGAAAAATTATTCATTAACTGTTCTTAGTTATTTTTCTGTTATTTTACATTTGAACAAACATTAAAATATTTTAATATTTCTAAATATTTCTCTGGTAAATACTGTGACCTCAGTTATTAAGTAAGGCGTTAGCCACTTTATTTGATAAACATTTATGATGTCCCTCAGGAGGAATAACTTAGCATTGTATCGATTCCCCCTTGAATAATTACTATCGATTGACTAGTGAATACCTATCTTGGTTTATGTTCTGGTGCTTAATGATTATGGTCTTACTTTACATTTTAAGAAACATTAAAATTTCGTAATATTTTTTTTAAGTACTGTGACCTGAGTTATTAAGTGGGCGGTAAGACTCTTCACGTAAAGGCATTTATAATGTCCCCAGGGAGAAATAACAGTTCTGTCTCAATTCCCTCTTGAATAATTACTAACGATTAACCTGTGAAGAGCATTGTTAATATATCATAGGTCATCCATTTGTCACGCATTTGTGTCAAATTCCGAATCCACACAATTTTATAGATACGACTGGAGTTCCGAAGATTTTTTGGAAAACTTTGTTAGAAATCTATAAGTAATATTTTAAATAAATTGTAGTTAAAACATGAAATGGAGCAAGTCGGTTGGAGAAATGACTACAGATCCTCCAAATTTCAAGAAAAATCTTCTTGACTTCTGTGAAGGCACAAGTATTCATGGAATGAAGTATATTATGGAACGACAAAGGTCTTATTTGGAAAGGTATGCAAAATAATCAATGTTTGTTAGCTGTGACTAAGGGTGAAGGTTATTTACCCTTGGTGTAATCACACATATAAGAAAATGTGTCAAAATATAGAGTATTCAAACTTACCACAAAATAAAATATAATTAAAATAGTACTACATTTAAGGTTGATGTGTAATACACTGTGCTTAAATCTGCGCATTCGATTCTCGTCCACTTACAAATTTCAGTCGTAGCATAAATGAGTTCACTTTCTTCACCCTTGGAAAACTATTATAATAGTCAGAAGAAAGGTGTATCATAGTTCGAAAACATCATCAAAATATCAAAAACTAAATATATTAAAAAAAAACATAATCTCGCAGGCTCCATCCCAGAGCAACTTTCTGCCCTGTAAGGAATACTCTCTATTCCTGTTGTATCTTGTACTAGAGGAGATATATTAAATTGCATTAATGTTCTCCATCTGTCAGGGACTGCACTCTCTCCCATCCTTGTCCAACAAGTTTCTTTTTTGCAAATTTTATTGCTGAGAAAGTTTTGGTCGTTTTGAGGGGAAAGGTTCATTTGAGCTGTCCACGACACAAATGATATGGCTTCTGTAATTTAATGTGATATGTTTGAGATATGTGAAAGAGAGAATTAGAATGTAAGAGTTGAGTGATAAAATTAAGAGTGCAATTTCACCGACAGAAAAACTTGTTTTGTTGATCCCTGTTACTGTAAAGGGTATTTTTTTCTTGCTCCTCATTAAAAAAGGTCATATTATGTCAAAGCAGGCCAGAATGTCCTAACATTTTAACAGCTTGCCTTGAAGTAGGCTGATGAAGTAGCTGGAGTTCTTGACAGCCAACGAATATCTCCTGTAAGAGGGCGTAAGTCGGCGTTGTGCAGTGACGGCGGATGAGTAGGAAAACGTGGCGCTTAGAATGGGACGTAAAGGTACATCGGCTTTAGGGATATTGGGAAGCCGTGGAACCCTGTTGCCCCACTGTTGAATGTTCGGTGAAGTTTTTGACAAGTTCTGCGACTTCTCAAAGTTTTCGGAGTTTGATTATGCAGAGCTCATTCTACCGGGAGCGGTAGCTCAGTGCATCAACTGATGTCACTACAGCACCTCTGACCGGCAGGATCTAGATTCGAGTCCTGACGGCGGCAGGATTTTCGACACTAGCTTTCCAGCTAGGTCTCTGTATGGAGGAGAATTCTAGCGGCCGGCTGCTCTGATCAGTAGTTTTCCGTGGTTTCTCCGATCAACACCAGACGAATTCCGGAGCAGTACACTAACAAACGTGCCACGGACCGAGCGCGATCTTTCCTTCCTCTTCTCTGTCCTATCCTCTCCCCTTACACACACACTTACACTAACATGCACTACACTACCAGACATTCCGGGTGACCAGTCGGGAGCTTAGAGCTTGTCCCGGCTGGGGCGGTGCCCCGCTGATGGGTTAGGGGGAAGTCCTGGTTAGGGGGAAACCCCACTAGCCGACGGTAGGTCGGCGCGGGATCTCGCCATCCAGCGGGGGAAGATTACAGCCATCTCCCGGGGGGAAAGAATGCACTACACTTGCGGGAATAATGACCCAAGCTATTGACGCGCCCGGAATCACTAACTAACCAACCAACCTGGTCCTTCAGCAGGATGGCTACTTTGTTGTATTCTTGCGTCTTCAATACAACGGTAGCCTTACCTTTGTCTGCAGGTAAGATGACAATATAATTACGCGGGCGTAAAGAGGGCAATGCAAGCCGTTCTTGCTGGAAAAGATTTCTGTGAGATAGCTTCGTCTATGTGAGAATCCGCACAGTTTCTCTTTCCACTTGGTTTTCCTCCTCAGGCCTTCTCCACGTGATGGCGCACTCGATCCTTATGGCAATATTTAATTTGGAGACCAGCGTGGATACGGTAGTGAAGCTTAAGCCCTTGTTGAGTACAGATAGTGTGTGTTCGACCAGGTCTTCATCCGTGAGGTTAACCACTATGATGTTGACAAGGATATTGTTTCTCCTTGAGCTCTCGAGTTCGGATGTAAATGAAATGCGATCCGCGTGTCGTGTCAGGATCTGATGTTTCACATTGAGAAACGCCGGGAGGATGACCTTGACAGAAACGCAATCTGGCAAAGCCAGCAACTCCATTTGACCCCTAACTTGCCGAAATCTTTGGTGGATTTATAAATCTCCTTCCCCGAGAGCCCAGTTAAGTTAAGACCACGGACCGCACCATGCTATCCGACCCCGGACCGTCCCTTGCCGTCCGATCTCGGACCGCTCCGCACTCACTATTGTGTATTGATACCGTAGTTGGGCAGAAATTGCAATATAATAATATTATGTAACCGTTTCCAATAATGCAAGAAAGTACGTGCTGTTGTAACAGTTCTAGTCTTCATGTTCATTCATTTTTTCTAGTTTTCAAACAGACTTTTTTAAATCAAACATTGTTATCTTCAATTTTGTAGTTTACAAATGTTAACTTTTTGGGACTTTGCAGAAAATGGACCAATAGCCGAAAATGCCACTAGCACTATATTTTTTACCGTCCCTTATTAAATATCAGGAGAAAATTTAAAGGAAAAATTTGCCTAATTTTCACCCGAAATTACATAAAAATTACATGCAAACTACTCACATTTTCAAAAAATATAACATGAATATTTTTATCATATTTTTTCTTTAATCTTTTGGTATAACTATCCGTTGGAAAAGTTTGAGAAAAAAACTGGAGTTGATTTTGAGAAAATTATAGATAAGCTGAGATTTCGAAAAACTTTATATGACATTATTTGAAGCCCATGAACAAATAAATACAATAATGAAAACAACCTACGTATGCTTTAGGTTCTAGTAATGTTCACAGACGGACGGACGGACGGACGGACGTTTTGAAGTCAAATGTCTTTTCGGTATCAAGGATCTACAAAACAGGGATTCTGGCTACATCATGTGTTAGAGGATTTTTTTTCTTTATTTAGCAACAGAATTTAGCTATGTTTTCGTTATCACATGCAATGAATATTTTTTGTCGAAATTCATGTTTTCGCGCAGCATTACATAACTTTCTATATAATACGTATATTACTCCGTATATACGTACATATGCGAGAAAGTAACTAGAGGTCCTACAGAATGACACAGACTTGCACGTATTATTTTTTAGAAATTTTCTTTGGTCATGTCTAACTATTCGGGCTTGCCAAATACTCTTGCCAGCTCCCATCAATCTCCGCCAGAAGTAATTATTTTTGAAATTGAATCACTTTTTTGGTTACCTAATAATATAACCGATATGTTACTGCAATAATATTCAAGAGTAAAACCTCGTCCTAAATGACAATTTGTATGTGTATTGTATACAATAATGTATTATATACAATGTAAATACTGTATTATACACAATATTTAAATATTTGGAGCCGCTTTTAAGAAAATAGCGTGTAAGCGTTACTGTAAGTGCAAAATTTCTAACTTTTCGCAGAAGTTTTTTGAATTTTCGAATAAGTCTATTTGAAATAATTTGAAGCACTTTAACTCACACATGCAGTAGTGTTTACAAATCGTTGGAAAAGTGCATATGAACTGTGTGAGAGTAATTCAAAAAATAAATTTGTGTAATTTTTGAAAAAAACAAACAAATAATACCCTAAATTAAACTATATGTCATATTAACTAATTGTCATATATACTGCAAGTAGCACTAACCGGTGGAAACGTTTGAAGAATAAATTTGGAGCCATTTATGAGAAAATGCCGTTTGAGCGTTACACAAACTGCGGAATTATGGGATAATTTTCACAGAAAACAGTTGAGTTTTCGAGAAACTTTATGTGACATTATTTAAAACACATGTACCCTTAAATAAAACAATATACGGATATCGCCACTAATATAAATAACGACGTGAGAGACAAGTCAAAAACTTTATATTTTTTTAAATTGTTGAAGAAAAAAACGAATAGAGCAATATGACTTTTATGTTATCTCGTAGAGTGCATTTAGCACTAATCCTACCAAAAGTTTAAGGAAAAAATTTTGAGCCGTTTTCGAGAAAAGCTTCCTTTTGTTATTTTCTAAAATTCCACATATTATAGGCAATATTGCGCGAAATCTACAAAATGTTTTTAAAAAATGTGTATAACCTTAATAAAAGAACTATATGGAAAACAAACTTCATTTGAAGGAAATATCTCTATTTTCAATACCATAGTAGTGTAACGTATTGTAGGACTACAGTTAGCAACCACCACAAAGGGCGGCGGCAGAGGATTAGACGCCAGGGGCCAGGCAGGATGTGACACGCCGAGGTATTCTGAGAAATCCTAAGAGCTAGGGAAAGGGATGCCCAAAGTACGGGACAGCGCATTTTTGCCGCGTGCCGCGTGTCAAATTCTTGGAATCCAGGGAAATGGATGTCCAAAAATGCCTGGCAAAGCGGTCAGTGTGGGCCGTGTGCAAAACCCAGTGACGTTTCAGGTCACGTGGGTGGGGGCTATATAAGAACAAACGCAGAGCGCGGGGGTGGGGTTTGTTGAGCTGAGAGGGAACCCTCGTGCGAACGCACAAAAACTTGCGCCCAGGGCGGTGCGGAGCCGAGCTAGGCTCGTGCGGCAAACCATGTGTTGGGACGCCGTTGTGGACTATATCCACGGGTGACAAGAGGTCGCCGGAGCTGTCTGCTGTGTGCGGGAGGCTCGCTGAGGAGTGGCGCGGGCCACGAGTCAGTTATTCATTTTTAAGGATCGCTCCTGCGATCAGGAAAGTAAAGATCTACCAGAGCTGAGTAACTTAAGTATTACTGTACATATTGTGAATAAACCTGTACATATTTATCATTGAAGCTCGTGTCTGTGATTATTGTGTATTTCCACGACGTCACAGACGGGTAGACATAATTGGTGGCAGCGGTTAAACGAATTCCACGGGGAATATCACCCACCAAATAGTATAATTGGTGGCAGCGGTTAAACGAATTCCACGGGGAATATCATTCACCAAATAGTATAATTGGTGGCAGCGGTTATAAAGAAGCCCACGGGGGAGTACGTGCACCCACCAAATAGTATAATTGGTGGCAGCGGTTAAACGAATTCCACGGGGAATATCATTCACCAAATAGCATAATTGGTGGCAGCGGTTATAAAGAAGCCCACGGGGGAGTACGTGCACCCACCAAATAGTATAATTGGTGGCAGCGGTTATAAAGAAGCCCACGGGGGAGTACGTGCACCCACCAAATAGCATAATTGGTGGCAGCGGTTATAAAGAAGCCCACGGGGAAGTACGGGCACCCACCAAATAGTATAATTGGTGGATGCGGTTATAAGAATTCCACGGGGAAGTGTTGCTCAATTGTGATAATAGCAGCAGTTAAAACATTCACGCCGGAACGGCACGGCATTGTTGCACCATACTCATACGTGGTCGCAATATTACGAACAGTGGGTGGGCCAGTGCGTGGGTGTGTCGACGGGCAGACATAATTACAACGCACGGGAGCAGAGAGGGTCCGCTCCTAGCCAGACGCCCACGTCTTCACGGCAACGCCGGAAGGAAGGAAGGAAGGAAGGACGGAGAAGGAAGGACGTCTCAAAGCCAACCGGCTTTGATAAAATCAAGAAGTCAGCAAGGATCTGGTGTAAGTATAGCTATCTGCATTGTAAGGTTCGGTTCAGGTTTCAGTTATGGCTTACTTACCGAGATTCGGGAAAGATTGTGTAGTGCACGTGGCACAGGAATTAGGACTCCAAATTACAGGTGGGGAAACTTTGGTAGTACTAAAAAAATTGATAGAGGAGCATTCCGATTACGAGGAGGAATTTGTGAAAGGGATAGCTCACGCATATAAGGAAGAACGCGAATCAGAGAAGGAACGTGCATTTCAGTTAGAAAAACTGAGAATAGAACAGGGCCAACTGGCGGGTAGAGCTAGTCCGCAGTCCGAAGTAAATAGCAAAATGCACATTCGATTAAATCAAGTTATGAGCAGATTCAAAGGGGAGGACGACGACATAACAGCATTTTTAAGTGTTTTTGAGAGTCAGGCGGAACAATTAGAAATTCCAGAAGAAGAGTGGGTGGCAAATCTTATGGGACTGCTCCCACACCAAATCAATGCATCGCTAACTTTAGAAGGGCAAGGTAGTAGAACAGAATATGCCGATTTAAAGAATAGGTTATTAGAAATGTATCGATTCAATGCCGAGAAGTTTCGACAATTGTTCGCGAAACATGTAAAAGCCGCGAATACTACCTGGAACGTATACGCGAGAGAGCTGAAAAATTATTGCAAAGAATGGGTAGCAGGACTAGATATTCATACGTTCGAGGACTTAATGAATCTAATTGTAACCGATCAATTGAAGCGTCGTGTGCCTATTGATATTAAAGAGCATTTTATTGATGAGTGGGGGGAATTTAAGATGCCGTTAGAACTAGCTCGTAAACTAGACAACTATGAAAACAATAGGGCAGGCTGGAAACGGTCTTCGTTCAAGCCTTATAGGAAATCGGAAGCCGTAGGGGAACAAGTTGCAAGCACGAGCAAGACGATGCCGATAGTACCGGAATTTCAGGGGAAATCGAGCGGTAAGAAAACCGATGTTAGGGCAGCATACGAGAAGCCAGACAAGCGGAAATGCTACGGGTGTGGTGCCACAGACCACATGGTCCGTGAATGCCCGCAGCGCCGCGTGGCCGAAAAAATGAATCATGTGGCAGACAAAACAGCTACGGAATTGTTTTCACCGTACGTGTTCTTTGGAAAAATTAATAAAATTCCCGGGAGATTTTTGCGCGACTGTGGTGCCAGTTTCGATCTTGTCCATGAGAAATTTATTAGCGACGAGAATTTAACGGGAGAAAGCGTGTGGATTTTGCAACCGCTTGATGCCTCACCACGAAATCTCCCGGTGGCAGAAGTCACTATTGAAGGGCCATTCGGGAAAGTAGTAACTAAAGCCGCAGTTGTGCCTCGGGAATGCGACAGCGGATATTACTTATTAAGTAATAGAACAGCTGCTCTGTTGGAAGAAGTAAAGGCAGGATTTATTGAGCCACAATTAGTTGCAGCCGTAACGACGCGGGCAAAAGCCGCTGAAACGTCGCGGGTGACTCAAGAGTCGGGGCCGGCTGACCGACACGCAGGCGAGTTTGACGCGGACGAGCAGGTAGAAAACCTTGAACAATTGAGGCAGGAGGGAGCCGTTAGTGAAAGGGACGCCAGTGCAAGTGTACTAACGCCCGAAGTGAATGAACTCATAAATGTTACCCAGACTGAGTTCGCAGCTTCACAACAAAGTGACCCGGAAATCAAAACATTATACGACGCGAATAAGCACAACGTACCGGAAGCAGGGCGAGAGTCGTATTTCGTGAAAAATAGTATTTTGTATCGGTCAAGACACAGCAATCGCGGAGAAAAATTTAATATGTTAGTAGTTCCGACTAAATATCGGGCCGCCGTTCTCAAGGTGTGCCATGAAACCGCGAATGCACATTTAGGTTGCACTAAGAGCAAATCCAGCATGTCGCGATACTTTTATTGGCCTCGTTGTTTCCAGGATATGGAGACATATGTGAAAACTTGCGATGTGTGTCAAAAGGTTGGTAGGCCAAATGATCGAAAAAAAGCACCGTTAATGTTAGTACCGCCGATAACGGAAGTCTTCGGTAAAATAAATATTGACACTTGTGGACCTCTTCCCGAAAGTAAAGAAGGCAACAAGTTTATTTTGACAGCCATTTGTTTAGCGTCTAGGTATCCGGAGGCTATTCCAATTAAAGATTTGCAATCAACAACTATCATTAGTGCCTTGTTGACATTATTCAGTAGAATCGGGTTTCCTAAGGAATTACAAACCGACCAGGGCACGTGCTTTACAAGCGCATTGACAGGGGAATTTGCTAGGAAGTTTGGGATCAAACTGGTGAGAAGTTCGCCCTACCACCCGCAGTCAAATCCTATCGAACGCGTGCATAGAACGATGAATCGCTTAATCAAAGTGTTATGCTTGGAAGCAGGAACGGAGTGGGAGGACCAAATGCCCGCGATTTTATTTGCTTTGAGAACCACGGTGCACGAGAGCCTCGGATTCACTCCAGCTGAATTAGTGTATGGGAGGAACCTCAGATCTCCCATAACCTTATTATATGAACACCTTGCAGGCGAGGACGATGAGGAAGAAAATTCCGTCGTCGAATATGTGTTCAAGCTAATAAATAGGCTTCAGAAATCTCGCGAATTAGCTCACGAGAAGCTTGTTAACGAGCAGGAGAAAAGAAAAACGTGGTACGATCGGCGAGCCGTACACAGAGAATTCGCGCCGGGCGACCGGGTGCTGGTGTTGGCCCCGAATCGCACAAAAAAGTTATCTGTTCAATGGATAGGACCGGGAGAAGTAGTAGAGAAAAAATCGGAC
Organism: Teleogryllus occipitalis; assembly: GCA_011170035.1. Classification (NCBI taxonomy): domain Eukaryota; kingdom Metazoa; phylum Arthropoda; class Insecta; order Orthoptera; family Gryllidae; genus Teleogryllus; species Teleogryllus occipitalis. The sequence continues at coordinate 87,574 of BLKR01004956.1, forward strand.
ACGAACTACTCTGTCCGAATGCCTGAGAAAAAGGAAGAGCGTATCTACCACATTAACATGTTGAAAGCGTACGTGCAACGTACCGAATATCTGAATTATGTAGCAGATCGCAGCTCAAACTTTGAAGTTGAGGAAGACGAGCTGGATAAGTACGCTATTAACCTTGATAGTGTCGACTTCGATGCGGAAGCTATGCTCGAAGGAACAGAAGTCGAAGACGAGTTCCGCGACAAACTGCTCAATTTAATTGTAAAGTACAAGCATATATTTTCAGACAGACCAGGGTTGACGGATGTCGTCACCATGGACATTGAATTGACGGACGAGTCGAAAAAGATAAGAAGTGCGCCTTATCGAATGTCGCCGCGTCAATCAAAAATTTTGCAGGAAGAAATCGCGAAGATGTTACGGGATAACATAATCGAAATAGGCGACTCTGATTATGCTTCCCCTATGATTCTTGTAGAGGCGCCGGGACGAAAACCAAGACCGTGCGTAGATTATCGCAAGCTAAACCAAATTATAAAATCAGAATATTTTCCGTTGCCGAACATGGAGGAGAGGATAGAAGCAGTAGCGGCAGCTAAGATTATTACTACATTGGATTTAGCAAAATTTTATCATCAGATACCGCTCACTCCGAGAGCGCAAAGATATGCGGCTTTCTGTACAAGCTTTGGCACGTATAGGCCATTAAGATTGCCCTTCGGGCTAAAAAATGCACCTTTTCAGTGTAGTAGGATGATGGCAGCTTTATTAGCAGGATGTGCAGAATTTGCAGTCCCATACTTGGATGACATCGCCATTTATAGCGACACATGGCAAGAACACCTTAGACATTTAGAGCAGGTGTTTCTAATATTAGAGAAAGCGAAGTTGCATGTGCAGCCAAGCAAGTGTAAATACGCGCGTAAGAATGTGCAATACCTAGGCTACATGGTTGGTAGTGGCATGATGCGGCCGGTAGAGGCCAAAGTAAAAACTATTAAAGAGCACCCCGTACCTCAAACGAAAAAGCAAGTGCGTGCTTTTCTCGGATTAACGGGTTACTACAGGAAATTTATTCCCGATTATGCGGGTATATCAGCGCCATTAACGGACTTATTGCGGGGTCGCGAACGGCAAGGCAGGGTAACGTGGACGCCAGCATGCGAGATGGCATTCGAGAAACTGAGGAACGCTCTCTGTCACGAACCCGTCCTTCACGCGCCAGATTTTAATAAGGATTTTATAGTGCAGTGTGATGCGTCAAAAAGAGGTATTGGCATCATTTTGGCACAGTATAATGATAGAGGGGAAGAAAAACCGGTGTTATACTTAAGTCGTAAATTCACAGATTCGGAATTATTACGATGTACAACAGAACAGGAGTGCACAGCCATAATATGGGCATTGCAGAAATTAAAGTACTATTTGGATGGAAATGCAAGAATTAAAGTGGAAACAGACCACAACCCATTAGTATGGCTAAATAATTGTTCAAGTAAGAACCCGAGATTGATGCGTTGGTCATTAATGATCCAAGCATACAAGTTAGAAATTATTCATAAAAGGGGTAAGGATCACGTAAATGCTGATGCCTTAAGCCGTATGTTTTACTGATACATGGAACCTGAACTGAACTGGGAATGCGGAGGGCTACACTGAACCGAATCACTTGATTGCATTGTATAAAATAAAGACAAGAGAAGAATCACTGTATATATGTAACAAATTGTTGAAAGTGTATTGTTTGTGTATTCTGTTTGTTTCATGTGTGTCTTATGTATGTGCAATTATGGGTACAAAGTGAAGCTCTGAAGACATTGTTGGTTCTGGGGGTATCAGGGAAAGTATCACAACATTTGATTGTGAATACTACGGATGTAATTGCAGCAGACTGTATGTAATTTAAGATTGTAGAAAATTGTATATATTAGAATGAAAGGAGGTACGTGAAGTAGGTTAGTTATTTATATTAGCTAGATTTTGATTAAAAAAAAATATGTTGTAAATATAGAGTAGGTTAGAGAAATCAATAGAGTGTGAGCCCAATGGCCAGGTAAATGGTATAATCATATCCAGATCCACAAATCTAGTTGCGGGACGAATTTTTTATTGTGGTTATATCCTGCATAAAAAATTCAAAATAGGATATGGAGAAGTATGTAACGTATTGTAGGACTACAGTTAGCAACCGCCACAAAGGGCGGCGGCAGAGGATTAGACGCCAGGGGCCAGGCAGGATGTGACACGCCGAGGTATTCTGAGAAATCCTAAGAGCTAGGGAAAGGGATGCCCAAAGTACGGGACAGCGCATTTTTGCCGCGTGCCGCGTGTCAAATTCTTGGAATCCAGGGAAATGGATGTCCAAAAATGCCTGGCAAAGCGATCAGTGTGGGCCGTGTGCAAAACCCAGTGACGTTTCAGGTCACGTGGGTGGGGGCTATATAAGAACAAACGCAGAGCGCGGGGGTGGGGTTTGTTGAGCTGAGAGGGAACCCTCGTGCGAACGCACAAAAACTTGCGCCCAGGGCGGTGCGGAGCCGAGCTAGGCTCGTGCGGCAAACCGTGTGTTGGGACGCCGTTGTGGACTATATCCACGGGTGACAAGAGGTCGCCGGAGCTGTCTGCTGTGTGCGGGAGGCTCGCTGAGGAGTGGCGCGGGCCACGAGGCAGTTATTCATTTTTAAGGATCGCTCCTGCGATCAGGAAAGTAAAGATCTACCAGAGCTGAGTAACTTAAAGTATTACTGTACATATTGTGAATAAACCTGTACATATTTATCATTGAAGCTCGTGTCTGTGATTATTGTGTATTCCCACGACGTCACAGTAGTAAGAAGTTGCCGAAAAACATTCATACATTTGTATTTTTTGAAAATTCAGGGTTACAGTGGAAAACATATCTATACCACCTTTAAAGGTGTATTTTCCTTTATTCTTACAAGATATTTACAGAAATAATTTGGAGACATTTTTGAGAAATTTTTGAAAATATCCGGAGGGCTTCATGTAAAGTACCTCCAAAAGTTAATGAATGTTTTGAAAATCGTAGAGCTTTGACTCAGGCCAGATCAACAGGGGTTTATTCAGTTTGGAAAAAATTGTACGCATAGTTGAGGCACAAGCGATGTTCACATATACCAGACGGACGATTGAAATCTCGAAAATCGATTTTGTGCAGCATTACATAACTTTCTCTATACTACGTATATTACTTCGTACACATTTCTAATTTTTGAAAAAACAAAACAAAAAGGCAATATGGACTTTGTCTCATCTTATAGAGTGCATTTTGCACTTTCCCGACCAAAAGTTTAAAAAAAAAGGTGAGCCTTTTTTTAGAAAATTTTGTTCTCGTAATATTTTATAATTGCAAATATTGTACGCACTATTGCACGAAAACTGCTATAATGTTTAAAAAAAACCTACATGATTTTAATGAAAAACTAATGATGAACAACAAATTTCATTGTAAGGAAAAACCCCTATCTTCAATTTTATAGTTGAAGGAAGATGCCGAAAAAAATTCAAACTTCTGCAATTTTCGAAAAATTGAGAGTTAACCGTGAAAATCGGACCTATGCACCCTTTGTAGGTTTTTTTTAAACTCTATTCTTACAAGAAATTTAAAGAAAAAACTGGAGTTGTTTTTACAAAAAGTTTGGAAATGTCCAAGGAGCTTCATGTAAAGTACCCCCAAAAATTAACTAATGTCTTTCAAAATCACAGAGCTTCGACTCAGTCCAGATCAACAGGGATTTGTTCAGTTTGGAAAATCAAAGGCATAGTTTAGGCACTAGTGTTGTTCACATACACCAGACGTACAGAGAGACAGACACAGACAGAGGGATGAACGGACATTTTGAAAAAAAAAAGTTTCGATGTCAGGGGTAACCAAAACCTGTATTTCCGTTGAAATCTCGAAACCAATATTCCGCAGTATTACATAACTTTCTCTATACTCCGTATGTTACCCCGTACGTATACGAGAACGTAAAAATAATATTTTCTCAAAAATTGGTCTTATTATTCTCGTGTCCTAATATATGTATTTCTAACATATAGATAACATTTTTCAATGCTGCGGAAAATCGATTTCGCGATTAAAACGAAAATACACGTTTTGAGGGCCACAAATACAGACAACGTCCGTCCGTCTGTGAATAACATTAACGCCTGAATTATTCGTACGATTTTTTTAATGAAAATTTCTATTTAGGATGAGATTTTTCTATTCTTTAACATTGTTGAAGTAATGTTTAGGTTCTACTATTAGCAAACCGAAAAGTTGAGAGAATTGCCAAAAATATATTTTAGGCAACAATGTCAGCTGGCAAGAGAATGGGGCAAGACCTTAAAACCAGTCCACATCAAGGAAATTAGAAAACTTTCCTACGAGAAAGTCTCTGCCATTCTGTAGCACCACTAGCTACTTTTTCGTATACGTGCGTATATACGGAGGAATACACATGGTATAATGTTATGTAATGCTGCGAAAAATCTATTTTGACATCTCAATGGAAGTACACGATTTGGGGTCCTCTGACACCGAAAAAATGTTTTTTTCAATACGTCTGCCCTGTCTGTCTGTCTGTCCGTCCGTCCGTCCGTCCATTTGAGCCTAAATCATGCGTACGATCTCTCCCAAATTAAAGCAATCACTCTCCATCTGGTCCTAGTTGAAGCATTGATATTTTGAAAAATATTCTTTAAAATTTGGGGGTACATGAAGCCCCTCGGACATTTTCCAAATTTTTTCAAAAATGGCGTACATTTTTCTTTACGTTTCTGGTAAAAGGAGTATAATACCCTTATAATGGTGGCATAGGTCCGATTTTCACTGTTAACTATGAATTTTCGAAAATTGCAAATGTCTCTCACGTCGGTAATATTTACATTAAAGGCGATTTCTTTACATTATTATATTTATGAGTAAATGAGTTTTAAATATTGTCATATAAAGTTTCTCAGAAACTCAAACGTTTTGTGTTAAAATGAGCTCAAATTCTGCATTTTCAGAAACGCGCAAACGACATTCTCACAAAAATAGCTCCAAATGTTTTTTTTAGTCTTTTCCAATGGGTAGAGCTAATTGCACTGTTTAGTTTGTCGTAAAGTTCTTTTTGGTATGTTCTTTTGTTTTTTCAAAATTACAAAACTGGAATTGCTTTAACATATCTCTCACGCCGTTAATACGCATATTTCCATCGATTTGTTGACATTATTTATTTTGTAAGTTAAAGTGCTTCAAATAACTTCAGGTGTCGTTTTTTCGTAAACTAAATAGATTCCAGTGAAAAGAGCTGCAAATTTTGAATTTCCAATAACGGTTAAACGCCACTTTCTTAAAAACGGCTCCAAATTTTTCATTGAAAATTGCCATTTACGACAAAGTTTTACTCTTCTTTAATATTCTTAAAGTAATATTGCGGTTCTACTATTAGAAAACCGAAATGTTGCGAAAATGTCAAAAAAAATGTACTCTAGGTGGCAATAGATGGCAGCTGGCAAGAGGATGGGGAAGTTCGTAAAGTCAGTCTACCCCAAAGAAATTAGAAATTTCACTACGAGAACGTATGTGCCATTTTGTAGCACCTCTAGATCTAAATTGACTCCACCAAGTGTAGAAGAACTGGAAGCAGTGTTCCTTAAGCCATAGGTAAGACC